>ML851498.1:34734-47693 GCA_009831015.1 Picea engelmannii
GACTCCCTTTGAAGCAGTATATGGACAGAAGCCACCTTCAGTTCTCTCATACTTACCGGGTACCTCGAAGGTCCAGGCGGTTGACCAAACACTTACCGTTCGAGAGGACATCCTTCGTACCCTTAAAGAGAACTTGGTCATGGAACAGAATAGAATGAAGCAACAAGCAGATCAAGGTCGCTCTGAATGTCAATTTGCAGAAGGGGATCAGGTGTTTCTCAGACTGCAACCATATAAGCAAACTTCCCTCAAGGCCGAGCATTGTCAGAAGCTAGCACCCAAATTCTATGGCCCTTACACAGTTCTCAAGCGTGTGGGACAAGTTGCATATCAGTTAGCTCTGCCCAGTCAGTCGAAGCTACACCCTGTTTTTCATGTTTCATGCTTGAAGAAGGTGATTGGAACCAGGTGCCAAATTCAAACCAACCTTCCAGAGTTAGATGAAGAAGGCTCCATTTGGATACAACCTGAAGCAGTTTTGGACCAGCATGAGCGTCACCTGCATCAAAGAACCATCAAGGAAGTGCTAGTACAGTGGAAAGACATGACTCCAGCAGATGCCACTTGGGAACCAGCTACCATTCTACAACAGTTTCCACATCTCAAGCCTTGAGGACAAGGTTGTTTTTAAGGGGGAGGACATGTTAAGGTCCTAACCCGCACATAGGTAGATCAATGTATTCGGATGAAATAAAGGTCAATATTAATAAGGCCTTTCAATAAAATAGAATAAGGAGGATGTAAGAAGACCTAATAGAAGCTTCCGTTTCTAGAAGGATCTTCCTCTAGTGCTTCTCTTAATAGACATATTTAGTATAAATAAGAGGCGAGGGTATGAGAACCGTAGCTTGGAGATTATTGTAACAGAGCACTGCTCTACTAAAGGTTGCCCCCTCGAAGAGGCCTGTGAACATTGCTATTTGAATCAAAGTGTTATTTCTATTGCTATTTCGTATATCATTTCTATGTATTGTGAAGATTATGCTGGATATTTTACTGTCATTCTGTCATTTCTAGCATTTCATTTCTGTTCTGCATATTTTATATATCTGGTATCTTGCACATCAGGTCCCATATTATATAGTTGTTCAACTATAAGTGAAAATTCTGCAGCACGAACTACTAGTTGTTTCTTTTGAATGACTATATATTCGCGAGGTGCCATTCCTATAGACAGGAACTGGACTATCTCAGAGAATTGATCATCAACCTTTCTGATATCCAGCAATTGTGCATCTAGTAGTGTATCCTCCAAACTCGTAGGTTCCTCTCCATGTTCTAACCTAGACAAGTGGTCAGGTTCCTTGTTCATTCTTCCTGTCTTGACCACAATCTCAAAATCATATTTCTAGAATAACAGTATCCACCTGCATATTCTTCCCCCCAACATTGGCTTGTTGACTAGGTATTTCAGTGCAGAGTGATCAGTGAACATATTAAAATGTCCTCCAAACAAGTAGTGACGAAACTTATGTAGCGCGTACACCACGAATAAACCTTCTCTTTCGGTGGTAGTGTAATTTATCTCAGTTGTAGAGATCTTCCTGCTAGCAAAGGCTAACGGGTGGTCAATATCTCCTACTCCTAGTTGTGCTAACACTTCTCCTAATGCAATATATGAAGCATCGACATGCAAGTAGAATTCCTTACTCTAATCTAGGAAAACCAGAATAGGTGCAGTAACCATTTTATGTTTCAGTGTGTCAAAGCTCTGTTGACATTCCTCTGACCATAGGAATTGGCAATATTTCTTTAAAATATCTTCCATTGGTGTTGTTATCTGTGCATAGCCCTTTATGAACTTTCTGTAGTATCCAATATTCCCTAGTGCAGTGAGAAACTGTCTAACCGAAGTAGGAGGAGGTAGGTCAACAATGATGGAAATCTTGGAAGGCTCTACCAACAACCCCTTCTTACACACAATATGGACTAGAAGCACTCTAAAGGGTGAAAAGAAAATAAATTTCTTCAGGTTCAGGGAAATCTGACATTGCCTACATTTATCTAACATCAATCTTAAACATTCAATATGGTCTTTCAATAAGCTAAACACGGTCCAATCATCAAAATATGCTTCCAAATATTTATGTAAAAAATATTTGAATGCTTCAACCACCACCCTAGATAAGATGGTTGGTGCATTCTTCAATCCGAAAGGAATCAATGTGTACTGAAAATAACCCCATTCTGTTGCAAATGTGGTCTTATGACGATCTTCCTTAGCAATCTTGATGTGGTGATAACCTGAAAATCCATCTGTGAAGGAGTAAACTTCATGTCCTCCCACATTGTCTAACACTTCATCAGTAAACAGTGTAGGGAATGGATCGTGTAAACATGCATCATTTAGCTTTATGAAATCTACGTAGATTCTAATTTCTCCTGTCTTCTTATGTTGGACCACCATAGGGCTAATCCATTCTGACTCTTCAACAGGTTCTATGATTCTTGCTTCCAATATTCTGCCTAATTCAATCTTGACTTTCTATTTATATTTGGGATTCAATCTGTAGGGTCTCTACTTAACTGGCCTTGCATCTAGTTTCAAGGGGATCTTCATTTCTCCCATGGGCCCTTTAATTCCCTTCATGCATGTGAACTTGGTCTGAAACAAGTCCTAATAGTCATGCAGTAATTCTGTGATCTTATCAATGGTGGCATCATCCCAATAATCTCCAATGTTTGTGAGTTTAGATGCTTTCTCTGTCCCAATATTAACTTTCTTGATTTTGATTGATTTTCCACTGAAAGGTAGTTCAACACCTGGCCCTTCTATGTCTCTCTGTCATTTAGTTTCTGCGATGTTCACCTTCCTAGGATCATCGTCTTCATCAACATTGATATTGTAACAACCATGTAATTTCTGAAGAGGTGTAGTCCATTCATCTTCTTCTTGCTCAAAAGGGAGGTTAGGTGCCTCCTCAAAGACTTTATGTCTTACAACTTGTAAACCCTGATCTACTGGTGGGTGTTGACTTTCAAATAAAAATGTAGCTACAAATTTCTGATTCATACCGTGTCAATCTGCAGTGGTGAGGCACAATTCTGCTTGAAGATACCAATTGATAGGCATTGTGCCTAAAGTGTTAATGAATTTATGCACCCAATGTTCTTGAGGAATGATGTTCCAGGAATCCTCACAACTTTTCACATGGTCCTTCGGACAACTCTGACCTGTGTAACAGACTTCTCACCCTTCTACTTGGTCCGAAAAGTGAACTGTCATCAAAGTGTGACATTGCACCCACTCTGCGATGTTCTTCTTGTGTGTTCCCCACCATCTTGTTGGTGTTGCTTTCAACACTTCGTCTAGTGCCAACAATCTTTGTTGTACTGGTACAATTTCTTCAAATTCCAATAGGAATGTTTCTAAGAGGTTTAAACCATCAAATGTGGGTAGGTTACTTACTTTTGTGCCAATCCAGTGAACTTCCTTGGTCAATCAAGCACACCTCCACATAGAAACTTCATACATTTTTTTCTGTCATTTCTATAGTGCTTCTTCCGAGTCTGATGAGAATGCGTTGTCACTTCGTCGGCTTAAATTTCCATATATTGTAGGATTAATGTAATCATGTTGTATTCTTGTCAATTTATATATGTTCTCTAGTTCATAAGCACAGTCGTCTTCTCTGATGGGTTATGTGTATCTGTGACCTTCATCAGGATCAAGAGGTGCAATGACCCTAAAGCCATCACCTTCAAATGTCATTCTTCTTTTCTTTAATTCAACCATAGTAGAATTGTTGAAATCCCAATAAATTCCTAACAATGCAGGATAAGGATAGTTATCATCAACTATCTCAATTACTTTGAAGTCTACAAACGTTCTTACCCCGTCGATATCCACAGGGACATGCTCTAGTCTTCCAAAGGGGCTTACTGCCTGCTGATTAGCCATCTTGAGCCTGATATGGGAGTAAATTAGCTTAGGTTTTCCCATCAGCGACCATGTCTGCTTCGTCCTAACATTGACTTATGATCCCAAGTCAAGGACCACATAATCGATTTCATATTCTCCAATCTGAGCATTAAGGTGTAATTCCTTGTTTGTTCTTCTCTTTCTGGATACTTAATGTACTGCTCTATTCAATAGAGGATCTATCCTGCCTATCTCATATTGTTTGATAAAATTTTGTAGTTCTTGTATGTCTCTTTCATCCTTAATCAATTCAATAAATGTATACAAGAATATAATAAGCTTGCTTAACTCTTTTCCATCTCGAGGTGCAGCTGACTGATCGAATGCCAGAGGCATTCCACATTCTCTCACTTCTAGCTGTGTCTTTGATGAAGAAGATTGATCTCTTCTAAATTCTCTTCTTGACTCTTCAAACGTCTTCTTTTCTTTCTTTGGATCAAACTGTGTCTTCTCTGTATCTCTTCTGACCCTTGATTCTTTTGTATTCTTCCCTAGAGTCACCCTATCCTCTCCTGTAACAGCGCCTACTCTTGTGATAAAAATGACATTGGGATCCTCTTCGTGAGGTTCTGCTAATATTAGTTGTACTTGTTGGTTTCCTCCTCGTCTCTTCTGCAGTTTGGCTAACAACACGAGACAATATTCAATGACATGTTCAAATGAGTTGCAGCAGCTGCAAGTGGTACAAGGGTTCTGACAGTCCCTTGCCAAGTGTCCTAGTTGTGCATAGTTATAACAAATGATCTTAGCTTGACCTCGACCTCAACCCGTGCCTCCTCCTCGTCCTCTTCCTCGGAATCCACCGCGAGGGTTAAAGTTTCCTCTTCCTGGAGATTTAAATTGTGCAGTATTTTCTTCCTACTGCATCTCTCCTTGAATTCTATATGTATCTCTTGATCGTTCATGCAAGAGTTCATAAGCCCTACAAACCTTCTCATCATGCCCCGAAAATTTACATAATGTGCAACAAACATTTGTAAGTGTCTAGACATACTTTTGCATGTAATAACATTCACCAGGGGGGTGTCTATTTCTACATACCTCACACCGAGGTAGATTAACCTACTTCAAAGGGCTTGGTGCTCCAAAGGTTAAGTACGCATTAAACAGGGGACAATGCTCCTTGTCATAGCCTTCTTATTTGCATCTGATACACTGGATGTATTCTCTTTTATATTTTCCCTTATCTTTCTTCATATATTCGACCTGCAGAGATAAGCTAGTTAACTGACTTAGAATTTGACTCATTCCTGAGATGGATTCTCCCATAGGGGTTGATTCTAGTTTCATGGCAATATCCAATGCTTCAGCCTGCGAAGTAACCTTCGGTTGCATCAGAGGAACTCTGATATGTGGCAAGAGGGTAGCAATGAACCATTCCTTGTTCTGCTCATCTGGAATCTGAAAACTCAAACAGCCTGTCAAGGTCTTAAACCTTTGATCAAACTCCCAAATAGGTTCAGCTACTCTCTGCCTGATTTCTTTCAGTTCAGTAATGCTCTGTGACTCCAACTTGGGTTTCTTGAATTATTCACTCAATGCAGTCTTGATATCGTTTAGTGGTTTAGGTTGTGCAACTACTTTAACAAACTTCATGTACCATCTTAGTGTGCGGTCTCTCAAGGTAGTACTAAACTGAGCTCTCTTAACTGCTTCATCATTGACTTACTTAATACTCCATACAAATTTGTATAAGAACCAGTGTTGATCAGGATCTTCAGATCCATCTCCCCTAAAGATAGGTAGCCTCATTTCATCTACCATAGATCTTCCTAGGGTGCTTGATTGAGTATGTATTGAACTACTGGTAACAGTGCTCTGATAACTCTCACTGCTCTGGCTACTTAACGCTACTAGAACAATAGGAGTAGTAATAGTACTTACTTTGATGATCGGTGTAGTTCTTGAAGTCTCAGATTCTTCTCGGTGAGGTTATTCAGTCTTCCCTTTCTCTGCCCTAGTGGACTCTAAATGTTCCTCGTTCAATAACTCTTCTGCTTCTCCACTATAGAACCCTTCATCCTGTGTTAATGGTTCATGATTCGGCTCAAACAAGTCCACCAGAGGAACCTCTCTAAAGGTTCTCCCACTGTGTGTATGTCCAACCTCTGTGTCACTGTCACTGTCTGAGTTCTTTAACATTAGCTTTTCAATCTGACAAACTACTGTATCATCAAGATATTCTTCTCATGCAATAGCATCTTGATCTTCAACTTCAAAAAGTGTAAATATTTTCCTCTAGGTCACTTAAAGAAATATTTCTCTCCTTGTCTATATGACTCTACTCTGTCAATAGAAAACTTGGTAATGTACCTTCCAATGGTTCTATCAAACCAATGATCTACTGCTCTTGACATGGAGTTATCAAAACTTTTGACCTTCTTGATCAATGCTGACGTCCAAACCACAGGTGGTCTAGATCTAATTTCAAATTGGGTATCTTCTAGTCTATCTAACCACTCGTATATCTCCTTATGGATTCATCCAAAGAAAATCTCTTGTATATCAGTAAAGATATACCTTCCCAACCAATCCTCTGTACTAATATTAGGTTTCTTGCTCTGGGCTTCAAGGAAGTCCTTTTCTTGTTCTTCTATCCACTTCTGAATCTTTGTCTTCGATGGAAACCACCTCGAAATTCCCTCAAGAAGATCCTTGTCCCGACAATGAAACCATTTGTTGGCACAGGGGCAGACCCAGGGTTCAACACTAACAATGCACCAACAAGCCCTAACTACTGGCCCTTTTGGAAACACATGTGGAGCAGATACAATCTCGCCCAAAGTAGCAATAGGGGGTTGCAGGACACGGGTGTCTACAACCAGAGGAAATGCAAGTGAATCCAAAGAACAACACGCAGAGATCTAGTTATTCTTTACCAAGCTTGAACCTCCTTCACACAGTTATATCTCAGATCTAACACAACAATGAAATAACAATATGACAAATAGAAAAGAATACAGCATCAACCACAGAGAACAACAAGATATATGTGGTTCACCCCCTCCCTAGGGCTAGGTCCACAGAACTATGTTTCTTGATATATTATATGAAAACATACATCTCAATATACGCACTTAGCTTGCATATCTCTCTCTCCTTCTCTCCCCTCCCTACGCACCCAGCTGTAGGGTTGATCTTTACACCCAGCTAAAGATCTTACAATACCAGAACCCTCTCACCTCACAATGCTTCCCTCTCAATAACAACAATAATCAACAAACATTAACCAATAATAATGAACAACGAACCCCTCTCCTCTCATCTAGGTCCTTATTTATACATTACAATGACTCTTAGATGACCTTAGATCGAAGTCTAGGTTCCAAAAACCTAAATTTAAAAACCCTAGGTGTCTAAAACCCTAGGTCAACTTGACCTGTGTTTTTAGGGCTTCACCATCCTGTATCTCATTCTCTCCTACGAGGTGCTCCAAAGCATCCGTTGGTGGCTTTTTCCATTTTTTGAGTTGTCCATGATCCATCTTCCTTGTTGATATGTCTTCCTCAATTTTCTCATTCAACAACTCGCTTTCCCTTACGTCGCTCCTTCTTTTCTACTTCTTTGGCCACTTCGACCCATTCTCAGTCAATATGCCTTTCGCATAGTTCGTACTTCGTATTTCCTCCTTAATATTCGCTTTCTTCCATAACCAAGGGCCAACAAGCCCCCAACACACACATGTGACTCATCCCAAGGCACTGCAAGACTGAAACTTCGATTTCACTTCGACTTCAGACTACGCAAGCAGCCTGTGCTTCCTATTTTGTCCCTCCATGTCATCTGCAAACTGTCTTTTCTATGTATGGTACCCAGTTTCAACTACACCTCGTACCTAGACTCTTCTTCTTCTACTTTTACTGAGAGTTGTGAGGCAGTTGGTTTTCATAGTACAGTTTCAACCGGCTTCGATTTACCAAACCTTCCTTCCATTCTCCATTCAGGGTCTTGAACTGTGTCGATCCTCCTTCTGTGACATAGGCAACTTCATATGTGTTATAACCCTAAATTGCACTACACATGCTTACCTGGCATCAGGCCAACTCATATCCTTTATTTGCCAAAAACACCATTGAACAACTCTTTGAAAATTCTCTTGTGTAAAGGCCCACACGCCCTAACCCATTACTGCACACGTGTACACGCTGACTGACCCAAAACAGCCTGTGTGGACCGAAAAAAGCATGAAAAAAGGAAATTTGTTGATGGAACAAAAGGCTATGGGTGAGTTAACTAAAACTCCCTACCATGCATGGCCGAGGGTTCATCTAAATACCTATCTCCTTCTAGCCTATAAAAGAAGGGGTAGGGGTACCATTTGGAGAAGGAAAAATATAGCGAAGAAACTCTGCCCATTTACGTATTCCATTGTCCCAACCCTTTAGCCTTTCCTAATGCCAAAGGAGATTTAAAGCAAAGCAGTTGCAAGATAGAAGAAGAGGAGCTCAGGATCAGGTTCAAGGAGCGGTGGTCGGTCTTAGCTTTTGTAAAGTTGACTCATTTTAAGTAATAAAGAGAATACTTTTCCCATCCCAATTCATGAACTTTTTATGGTTTGATTAGTTTATGTTTGATTTCTAACCCATGAGTATATAAGTAGTATGCATGCATAGTTGTTGCTCGTCTTGAATGTAGGTCAGCTTTGGAAGGAGTATTGCGAACAAGTAATCAAGCACAATGGAGGATCAACATAAAACGTCGGTAACAAGGTAGGTGGATCTTTCCATGCATTTACTAAGAAAAGCGGATTTAAATCTAGGGATGAAGGTAGAAAGTAATTTCTATTCGGTCATATCTGCATGCAAAGTCTGAACTATATTTGCTAGTCTATAGGGTGTTTTTCCCCAACAATAGAATTGGTGACCATACTGGGGAGAAACTCTTTAGGGTTCCTGGAATTTTATTTAGTTTTTTAGGTAGTTTAAAGACTAGTTTTTCTTGCCTGTCTTTTCTTTTCTTTTCTGTAAATTCTGAGCTAGCAGGGAGTCTAGTTTTCCATACCAGCTTTCCCTCATTTTTGCTTGACTGTATTTTTCGGGACCCACAGAGGTACACGCAGCCTGCACAAGGCCTAAACGCGTGTACCCGCGCCCTATCCTCTTACAACCCGCGTGTGAACGCTAGCTGTAGAGGTAGCAGTAGCGTGTAGAAGTTCAGAGAACCTCAGAGGCAGTCCTCCTCTTCCCTGTCAGAATCACATATTAATCAGAATCAGAATCTGGAATTCTGTCTGAGTCTTGTTTGTTAATAGTCCTATCTCAGATTGTTTTTGCCTTATTATTTTTTCCTTGCATTATTTGTTTTTCTGTTAGAAAGAGTATCCAAGCCTTCAAGGGATCCTAGTTATCAATATCAGAGGTCTCTTTCTAGTTTGGTATGTCTGTTGTCAATTTTTCTTAGAGTTTAGATATACACGCGGCCTGTACAAGGTTAGCCCGCATGTACATGCCCTCTGTCTCTATTCAGTGCACGGTCACACACATGTTGTTTGAGTAACAGTTGTGTGCTTGTACAGGCTACTTTTTGTTAAGGGTGAGGCAGTCATCCTCTCCTTTGATAAGAAGTATTCCTCTCAGGTGTTTGAATATCTGTTTGAACAGTCAGTAGCTTAGGATTATTTTTACCCTTAGCTTGTTTTTTCTCATTTAAAACGTTGCCAGAAAAATAAAAAATAAAATTATGGTTTTTAGACAAGTGTGAGAGTCATTGTTTTTACAATTGCAATTATGTGATTTTTGAATCTAATTCTTTGTGATCTGTGTTTTAATCCAGAATTGTTTTTCTTGGTTTTTTGCTTGTCGATATTTTCCCTTTCCTGCTTTGCTAGCACTTAAAATAAATAAAAAATATCTTTTCATTTTCTTCTTTGGTTGAAGAGTGTGTTTCTGCATCATTGGCTAGGGAAAAGTCTTTTATTTCATAATTTTTTGTAGTTCACTTAGATCATAAGTAGCTCGTAGTCGAGTGAAATTCCTTTGAGTTTGCTATCCAAAATCTTAGAAAAGTTAAAAAAAATCTTTCTTTTGAAAAGTTGTTGAAATTTTACATTCAGTAAAAGTTTTGTTTCCATCTTTTTTATTCATTTTTTGCTTTCGTCTTTACACATCATCAGTTTCACCCTCATACCCCTTGATGTAATAAAATCCATAAAAGTAATGCTAAATTTAAAATCTAGTAGACTTTTATGTTTGTAGGGTTCACAAACTAGTTCAGGACTAGGGCCTTGGATTAGGTTGGAGAGGAAACTCTTCAAGGCCATTTAAAATCAAACATTGTTGTCTGAGATAGAGAGTGTCTAATTCTAGTTTCGTGGAAGTTATCCGGGACCCCCCTCTAACACAGGGGATAAACATGAGGTCGTGTGTGCAAAGGTAGAGGAGCTAACCCCTCCAAAGCTGGACCAATCGTAGTGGAGAACACATATAGAGGGATTGTTTTGGGATTCCATCGTTTTCATTTGCCATGGGGCTTCATGGGTCTCGAATCTGTTTGAGGTCCTCAGTTGTCTTTCATACCATTTTCTCTCGATACCCTTGATAGGTTTTGGGCTCGATACCCTGCTCATTGTGGTCTACCCGACTTTCGATTCTACCCGCCTGGTGACTGTTCGTGTGTTGGCAACCTAATTGCCAATCTTTGTTAGGGACATACATAGGTGACTGTGGGGGTATACCGCGGTACCTAGGACAGACATCGGGCCATGCTTTGCAGAGTATACCTGGAGGGTGCTTCCGTGTTCAAGTTGCACTTGCACTGGTAAGTTGCTCTAGTGTTGGTTGTTGTAATTGTTCTTCAAATTAATTTAGTGTTTGCTTGTATTATCTTCTAGGGACGTTTTTCTTAGTGTGTGTTACTTTTGAGCATTTAGACTACCTTAGAGCATCTTGGATCTTCTCACACAGTGATCCGGATTATTTTCGGGACGAAATGAGAGCAGAGATATAATAAAGAAATGCAGAGAGATATTGCAGATATTCAATAATATAATAGAAATGTATCAGAGATGCAACCATAAACACAGATATACAGTAATACATGATTTCTATTAATTAGAGAAATGTACAGAGACTGTAAAAATACAGAGTGAAAGACTCGCTAGAATGGTGGCAGCTTATCTCTGAGAAGAGATGTGACGGCTACTCGCATTCGCTAGAAGATGATTACAATGAGGCTATGAAGGCCTTTTTACAATAAACGGGAATGCCAAAAGTCCTAGACATCCAAAAACCTAACCCTAGGAGATGAAGCGCCAAAAGTCATGTGGGCCCCGTTTGGGTAAGTGAGTACATCAACTTCCCAGGGTTGTAACTTTTGCATACGATCTCCGTTTTAGGCGTGTGATAGCTTGTTGGAAAGGTATCATCGAGGAGATTCATTTTGGGGGCTCAATCATGCCTTTGGCTATCATTAAGAACCTCGATCTCGAAAAACCTTCATTTAGGCCCTCAAAATGGCCCCGGAAGTTAAAACCTGCTAAAAATAGTAAATTGCCAAAATTGCTAGAAAGCCATTTTGAGCCATTTGGAAAAGGTGGGTGGCCACCGATATCCACCTGGATCAATCCTCCCTCCTTAGGAAGCAATGGTCTCCATTGCGTTGAGTTCCCGGGGGAGAGGGAAAAGCATTTGCTGAATCTGCATCTTGGTGAGCTACATGTCTTGCTGGAGACGTCGCGCTGCTTAGTTTGTGGAAGTCTGTCATGAACCTGTTGAAGTTCAGGTTGTTCAACAAGTCGAGCTACATGAGAGGAAGGTGTGCACAAGGATTTTTTGTGCTTTTCTACAACCTTGTCGACCTGCTTCTGTTGGATAGAAGGTGCTTAGGCCGAAGCTGTGGTGGTTGCAATATCCTTTTGTTCCCCTTTTGAACAGATTGTGGAGAAGATGAATTTTGTAGTATGAGATACTACCTTGCGGCACTGTTTAGGTGGAGCATTAGTTGGAACTACCTCTGGTATCCTGTAGAGATGAACCCCCAGAGTAATAATGACACTACGAGGTCGAGACTCATAGATAACATGGCGTTTCCACATATATGGCTGACCCAAGAGAACATCACAGACATCCAATGGGGCAACATCACATAATACCTCATCCTTGAAGGGTTGTATGTCATATGATAATCGACACTACTAGTTGACACGAAGATCTCATCCTTGGCGAAGCCACCTAATGTTTTATGGTTGTGGGTGTGGTGTTGTCGACAATCCCAACTGTTTGATGACCTCTGCTGAGATGAGGTTCTTCTGGCTTCCGTTATCAACAATAAAATGCAGCGGGGTCCCCTTCACCCACATCTGTGAATGAAAAGGGAGCTCCCCCTCTTATGGATCTGTTGGTTCTTCTGGTTGAATTGTTGCAGTCGCGACAATAGCAGTGGGGTATGCAGCGATGATCTGTCTTTTACCAGTATTTTCAGAATCAGATTCAGAATCAGGGTTCGACTCCTTGTTTTTGATCTCGGCCACCAATGACTGTTTTGAGAGACATTCATCCGTGTTGTGCCAGGGGATTTTGTGGACATCGCACCATTTTCCGGTGTCCTTCTTTGTCTTCCCGTGACCCTTCTTTTCCTGTGGCTTGGACTGGTTTTCGGGAGACTGTTTGTTAGGGTTGTCTTTGTCATACTTTGGTTGTTGTGTATTTGTAGACTCGAACTCCCGTTTGTTCTGGTGCTTAAATTTCTTCTCAATTTTAACAGCATATCGATAGGCAGCACCGAGTGATGAGATGTCCAGAAAATCCATTTCAGTTTGGATGTATTTGTGTAGAGCCCCACGGTATTTCAGAACCAAATGACGTTCAGAGTCTTTGATACCCAGCTTGGTGCGCAAGGTATGGAAGCTATTGGTGAACTCCGAAACTGATTGGCCCTTCTCTTGTCGTAGTGTGGTCCATCTCATGTACTGGTCCTCATAGTTTCCAACAGGGCAGTATTGTTCCTTTACCGCATCCACAAAAAATTCCCAAGTGGGATAGGCCCCATATATTCCAGAATCCTCTGTGGAACTTTGCTCCCAGTAAGTTTCCCACCAATG
>ML851499.1:28374-43094 GCA_009831015.1 Picea engelmannii
TTCCAAGACACAAGAAAAGTATTGGTGTCAAGTGGGTTTACAAAACCAAACTAAATGAAAAAGGACAGATTGAAAAGCACAAGGAAAGACTTGTTGCCAAAGGATTCTCACAACAACCAGGTACTGATTATGGTGAAACTTTTTCTCCAGTAGCAAGGTTAGACACTGTCAGAACTCTATTGGCCATAGCAGCACAACAAAAATGGAAAGTTCACCAAATGGATGTCAAGTCAGCATTTCTAAATGGATTTTTAGAAGAAGAAGTTTATGTCGATCAACCACCTGGATTTGAAGTCCAAGAGCACCCAGAGAAAGTGTATCGGTTGAAGAAAGCCTTGTATGGATTAAAGCAAGCTCCAAGAGCTTGGTACAGCAGAATTGACACTTACCTGATCAAAAGTGGTTTCAACAGAAGTCAAAATCAACCAACACTTTATACCAAAACAGATCGGCGCGGTAAAATACTAATTGTATGTTTATATGTTGATGACATGATTTACACAGGAGATCTAGAGCTAACAGATTTCAAACATGCCATGCAATATGAGTTTGAGATGACAGATCTTGGCATAATGAAATATGTTTTAGGCATTGAGGTTCATCAATCAGCAAAAGGCATTTTTGTCTGTCAACAAAAGTATCCAACAGACATCATCAAACGGTTTCGCATTGAAGGATGTAATTCAGCAAAATCCCCCATACCTTTAGGCACAAAATTAAGCAAGAATGATGAAGGTCCCACAGTGGATTCTACTTTATACAAAAGTTTAGTAGGCAGTTTGTTGTATCTTACAGCAACTAGGCCCGACATTATGTATGCAGCCAGCTTTGTTTCCAGATTCATGGAATCACCAAAAGATTCTCATTGGAGAATGGAAAAATGAATTTTGAGATATGTTGCAAGAACTCTCAATTTGTAGGCAACCTAGATGACATGAAGAGCACATCAGGATATGTTTTTCAACTGGGCACAAACCTCATCTCATGGGCATCAAAGAAGCAGCCAATTGTCTCAATATCTTCTGCAGAGGAAGAGTATGTAGCTTCTACCTTAGCTTCATGTCAAGCTGTGTGGCTGAGAAGATTATTGAAAGACATGTCACAAACAGAAAAGGATCCAACTCCTATTTTTTGTGACAATACATCAGTAATTGCATTATCCAAGAACCATGTGTTTCACAAGAAAAGTAAACACATTGACACTCGGTTTCATTTCATACGCGAGCTAGTCAATAATGGTGACATTGCACTACAATTTTGTGGTTCTCGAGATCAGCTTGCTGATATCTTTACAAAAGCCACTAGGAAAGTCAGTTTTTGATTCTCAGAGACAACATTTAGGCATAGTCAGTGCTGATGATTGTAACTGTTGATTTTAATAGGGAGTGTTAAATATAATGTAACCTCAACAGTCTGACTGTACACTGCCAGCTGTACTGGACATTTGTACTTTCTATTTTTGTCTTGCTTGACCCTATTTAGCTCAGCCATCTCCCATTGCATTGTACGGTGTATGTAACCTCTTCAGTACTTCTTCATACATTTCAATATACTATTCTATTCTTTTCTCTCTGCATTTCTCTTTGCTTCACAATTTATCGTAGGGCACTTTTGAAACCCTTTTTCGGTAGACAGAACAAAGCCCACCACTTCTAAACTGATCCTTGGGAGCACAGTTGCCAGTCCTATTTGCCCAGCTGCCTTGATTATTAGTTACACATGTCAGTTACTCCACGTGCTCACATGGTCGATTGTTTTACAAAGGGAGTTTGATTTTTTCATTAGTGTGGTCTGTTTATTGAACCCTAAAGAGGCCTATGTGGTGAAGCTTTATCTCTTGCAGGTTTATTGACTAGTAGATTGGACCGATCTGAGAAAAAAATTTTAAGCACATAGTATATGCTATGCATATCGAGGAGGAGCTAATGGAGTGACAAGTTGAATTCTTCAGCAGCAACTAAGTCGATTGGTTCATCCATAATCTTTTATTGCAGTGTAACGGATCTCTGTCTATGGTGTAATTGAATAGATCTCTGCGGTATTGAACCTTTTTCTCTCTCTGTGGTAAGAACCCTAGAACTCTTCTCAAAATTGAATAGATTTCTCTCTGGAATGTGGGTATTGACCATTCTCTCTGTCTACTGTGTAATTGAACGAATCTCTATGTGGGTAATTGATTTTTGTGGTTTTGAAAATATTTTCTCTCCTTCGTGCAATTGAATAGATCTTTGTGGTATTGATTAGAAAAGACTCAATGCACCGGAGAAAAACCAAGTTGTGAGGAGTTAGGGTTATGTAAAGATTGATAAATATTGGTTCTTGCAAGAAAAGATAAAGGTACTAAGTAACAATGCAGAATTCAATCCAGCTTGTAAACTACTCATTGGACTCACTTTCTCTTGAAGAACGAATCTGCAGAAACAGAAACCGAACTGACAGAACAGAGAAACAAAATTAACAGGAACCGTAGAACACAATTGCATAAAACACACACACAACATATCTCATTATTGAATAGATAAAAAGAATTACATGCAAAGGGAATTATTCGTAAACAATGAAGCGTCTAACAGATCAATCAACTTAGTGATGAAAACGATGAATCCAAACAACTGTAAGTTAACTAGTTAACTGAGTTATTGCTCAACTTATTCGTCTAACACACCCCCTTAAGTTGGAGCGTGAMAATCATTTAACCTAACAACACTCAACTTAGATCTGAGTGATACAAATGTTTTTGTGCCCAAAGGCTTTGTGAAGATATCAACTTGTTGATCTGCTGATTTACAAAATTTTACAGTGATTACATCTTCATTTACCAATTTTCGAATAAAATGATAACGAATATCAATGTGCTTGCTCTTTTTGTTGAATACTTGATTCTTGGACAATGTAATTGCAGAACTGTTGTCACAATATATTGGAGTTGGATCCAATTTCTTTGGTGATAAATCATTCATTAACCTTCTTAGCCAAATAGCTTGACATGTTGTGGAAGTTGTTGCAACATATTCGGCCTCTGCGGAAGACAATGTAACAACTGGCTATTTTCTTGATGCCCAAGAAATCAGACTTGATCCATATTTGAATGCATAACCAGAAGTGCTTTTCCTGTCATCAATGCTTCCGTCAAAATCACTATCAGTAAAACCAACTAAAAAACTTTTTGATTCTGAAGGATACCATAAACAATAATCAACTGTTCCAGCCACATACCGCAAAATTCTCTTACCAGTTTTCCATTGAGAGTCCTTGGGTGACTCCATGAATCTAGAGATAATACTTACAACAAACATTATTTCTGGTCTAGTGGCAGTGAGGTACATAAGACTACCCACTAGCCTTTTATATAGAGTTTGATCAATGGACTTTCCTTGATCATTTTTTCTTAACTTGGTGCCTAAATCAATAGGAGTAGATGTAGCCTTACATTCAATCATTTTGAACCTTTTCAACAAATTTGAAGCATACTTTGACTGACTGATAAACATGCTTGATTCTAACTGGCTTACTTCAATACCAAGGAAATACTTCATTAAACCAAGATCAGTCATCTCAAATTATTTTTCCATGACAACTTTGAATTCATCAATTTCCAAATTGGCAATGCAAATCATATCATCTACATATAAGAAAATAATTAACATCTTACCATGTTGATCATTCTTGATGTATAAGGTTGACTCATTTTTTCTTCTAGTGAATCCATTTTTGATGAGGTATGCATCAATGCGACTGTACCATGATCGAGGAGCCTGCTTTAATCCATACAATGATTTCTTCAACTTATACACCATCTGTTCTCTACCACTGATCTCATAACCTGGAGGTTGATCAAAATATACCTCTTCATTCATGATGCCATTTAGAAAAGATGACTTCACATCCATTTGATAAACAGGCCATCTATTCTCTACTGCAACAACCAATACTGCTCGAACTATATCAAGTTTGGCTATAGGGGCATATGTTTCCCCTTAGTCAATTCCATGCTGCTGCACATACGCTTTTGCAACTAATCTGGCCTTGTGCTTCTGAAATTCTCCTTTTTCATTGAACTTGGATCTGTACACCCATTTTACACTTATGATTTTCTTTCCTTTAGGGATATCAACAAGATCCCAAGTGTCATTTTTCTCAATGACTTCAATCTCTTCATCCATAGCATTTATCCATGCTTCTTCTTTGGCTGCTTCTTCATATGTTTCTGGTTGATATGCTATGAATGCATAAAGTGCATCCAAATCTAATGGCTGATTATGCTTATAAAAATCATGGAGACTTCTTGTCTTTTGCTTTTGCATGGAGGCAATGGTTTGATCTGAATCACTAGTTGGATCTTGTGCTGCTAGTTTTCTTGGCACGGAATCTAGAGTACTTGATGAAATTTGTTGTTCTTCTATCACTGGTTCATTTGTATCAGCTAATGGAACAAAGCTACTTGTGACCTTGTCATCCCAAGCTCTGTCTTCTTGGAACTTGACATCTCTGCTAATAATAAACTTCTCTGTGATTGGGTTATACAGTCAATATGCGTTTGACTATTCACTATACCCAACAAAAATGCCTTTCTCACTTTTATTATCCAACTTCTTTCGAAGGTCATCAGGAACATGGGCGTATGCAACACACCCAAAAACACGGAAATAAGATATACCTGGTTTCTTAGCAGTCCATGCCTCAAATGGACTTTTATCTTTCAGACTCTTTGTAGGTGCATGATTCAAAATATGCATGGAGCATGCAACAACGTCTCCCCAATACTTGTTTGGAAGATTCTTACCATTCATCATACTCCTTGCCATGTTTAACATAGTGCGGTTTTTCTGCTCTACGACTCTGTTCTGCTGCGGAGTGTATCTGCAAGTAAACTACCTCTAAATTCCTTGTTCTTTGTAATACTGAGTGAATGAATTTGAGTCATACTCACCTCCACCATCTGATCTCAGCACTTTCACATAGTGCCCGCTTTGCTTCTCTGTCATGGCCTTAAATTCTTTGAACCTGGAAAATGTCTCAGATTTGCTTCGAATGAAGTAAACCCAGGTCATTCTACTGTAATCATCAATGAATGTTAGCACATAAAAACTTTCTCCTATCGAATCTATTTGCATGGGTCCACATAGATTAGTGTGAACGAGTTCTAAAGGGGATTTAGCTCTAAAGGTAGCAGAAGAAGGAAAAACTTCTCTGTGATGCTTTCCTAAAACACAACTTTCACATACTTGGTGCTGGAATTCTAATTCAAGGAGACCAATGACCATAGATTTCTTTGACAACTAACTGAGATAGTCAAAAGACAAATGACCATATCGTTGATGCCACAACGATGACTCATCGGGTTTCATAGCAGAATAAGACTCAAGGGTTTTGGCATTTTTTAGTATGATAGGATACATGCAGTTCGAGGTCATTTTGATCTGAGCTATGACTCGATTACTGGGAGGCTTATCACTTATGGTGCAGAAAGTCCCTTTAAACACTACATCATAACCATGTTGAGAGAGCTGGCCTACACTAATCAAATTATGATTAAGACCTTGGACATAATACACCTCTTGGATGCATTTCTTTTCATTATTCTTAGAGAGTACAGAAATGGTACCCATTGCTTGAACATTCACCAAATGATCATCCCCCAAATTTAATTTATTTTTGATAGAACTATCAAAAGACGAAAATAGATCTTTGTTACCTGTCATATGATTGCTGCAACCGTTGTCGAGCAACCACACATCTGAATCGGTTGGTTCTGTAGTCGCATGGCAGTAGTAAAACATGGTTTCTTTCACTTTCTCTTCCTCTACAACATGTGTGGTTCCATGCTCTTGATTCGTAGGTATTTTATAACATTTGGACTTGTAGTGTCCAAACTTCTTACAGTAATGGCACTGAATTTCTGATTTGTCAACCCATTCCTGAGTGCGACCTCTGCATCGACCTTTATCATAGGAAGATCTTGCATGCGACTGATCTCGGTCTGCATGCGACCTACAAGCATTCTACGACTGGGATCTGCCTCGCCAGCCTCTTCCTCAGCCTCTGCTTCTTCCACCACAACCTCGACCTTTTCTTATGGTGGCTTGCGTTTGGAAAGATGATTCCAACGAAGTGTTTTCTCTGTGCAATATCACCTCATGTGATAAAAGAGAGCCCATCAGTTGATCTATGGTAAACGTAGTCAGATCCTTCGATTCCTCGATTGCAACAACAACCATATTAAATTTTTCAGGAAGGCTTCACAATACCTTCTCCACAATTTTTTGATTGGGAATGTCTTCACCTTGACTTCGGATTTGATGGACGAGGTGCTTTACATTCGATATAAACTGGTCGACTGTCTCTGTATCTTTCATAGACATTGTTTCAAAGTTTCATCGAAAAGTTTGCAACTTGACGGTCTTCACTTTCTCGGTTCCTTGATAGATGTTCATGAGAGTATCCCATGATCCTTTGGCGGTGCTCTCGCCTTCAATTTTTGGAAATATGGACTCATCCACCCCATGAAATATAAGCCACAAGGCTTTTGTATTTTTCTTGACCACTTCTATGTAAGTGCGTCTCGCATCCTGATCCAATGCATCTTGATCTTCGGCTTTCAGCAAGGTAACTCCATGTTCGACAATCTCTAAGCATTCATGACAGCTCAAAAGAACTTTCATCTTGGATACCCAAGTGCTATGATTCAACCTGTTCAAAATAGGTGCTTGCATTAGAGCCTGGTTGCTTGTGCTGGCCATTTTGTGCTCAAAAACTATATACCGGCGGCTCCTTCTTCCTGTCCACGATAATGTAGCCAAAATCTAGGCTAAAAAAAAACTCTCTCTTTTCTTTAATGGTGTAAGAAAAGATTTAATAGATTTTCTATATTTTCTGAGTTTAGAGCTTGCTGGAAAAATGAATTGCACAGAAAAAAACAGATTTGCAATTCTTACAGAGCTTGCTGGAAAAACGTTTTGCAATTTGGCAAGATGGACAGAGGCTGGATCTGCAGCCTTCTCTGATACCATGAAGAATGAATCTGCGAAAACAGAAACTGAATTGACAGAATAGAGAAACGAAATTAACAGGAACCACATAATAGAATTGCATAAAACACACACACAACATATCTCATTATTGAATAGATAAAAAGAATTACATGCAAAGGGAATGCTTCGTAAACAACAAAGCGTCTAAAAGCTTACTCAACTCAGCGATGAAAACGATGAATCCAAACAACTGTAAGTTAACTAGTTAACTGAGTTATTGCTCAACTTATTCATTTAACATCTCTACCATTTTTTGTGCTTAAAGGTCAAAGGTACTGAGTAACAATGGAGAATGAAATCCCGATTGTAAACTACTCAAACGACTCACTCTCTTAGTATCAATTTTTTTGTTCCCTCCCCTGTAGGGAGACTTAGAGACTAAGTCATCTATCATTTTGAGGAGCTTATTGGATAATTCTTCACTGAATAATGACGCAGGAGCATCGCCAACTCATCAAGTGAGCCAATGTGGAAGCAGAGGACAGCTGGATGAGCCAACACACATTTTGAAATGCTTTGGAACTGTTGCGCAAATCGTTAAATGAGTCATTTAAGATAAAGGTGCACTTCTGTATTGTAATGGACCTTGAGCCTTTAAGCTCTCGTCCTTAGATAGATAGTCGACATTTAATATAGTTAATGCTGGTAGATAGGAATTTTAATTGTAGATTTGATAGCTTTAGAATTCAAGAGGGAAAATGGATATAAACACCCTCATTGTATCATGGTATTATTCTAGATGAATATCAGAAGAGTAGGTAGAGAACTGTATGAAAAACACCCATGTATAGGCATTTGAATTAATAGAAGAACTTTGATTCAAATCCATGGTTTTGTGTTGTTTCTCTATGTATTGATGTTATGTTGAATTTATGTTTGCTTCCAATTACACATTTTATTTTATATGTTGTGTATGTGATTTCATGGTTGAACTGAAGTCTGAGAGGGTGAGTGAATGAGTTTCAATTGTTTCTCTAATTGAGCCAGAGGATTCCTGCAAGGAGTGCAGTTGAATTGTCCGCAAGGAGTGCGTTTCCAGAAGAGTTCAATTAGAGTTAGATTTTATTCTCATTTCCTCGAAGGTGCAGTTAGACACAATTCCATGCAAGGAGGGTGCATGCCAAGCTAAGTCTCAGAGTTGCGATTCTGAGCAGAGTATTGGAAGATTGCTGCTGTAGGTGTGCGCAGAGCTAAAAGACTTCAACACGGAGGCGTCGTTGAAGGTTTGCTCCAAGGAGTGCATGCAAGAAGTTCTCAGGAAGACTTGAGAAGTCAAGAACAAGCTCAGGAGAAGTAGAGCCTTCAAATCTATTGAAGGGATACATAGAAGGTCTCCCATCAAGAATGTCCTTCAGGGAGAGAGGAGCGACAGTCAAGATCTTGTGGAGGGAACTTGTGGAAATCCCGCCAGCTGTCATATCTGACCGATTAGAAAGGAGGTTACAGCCATATTCGAGCTCGAGCTCAAAAGGCTGGTGAGCCATTGGATCAACAGTTGATTTCCTGTCAGCCATTAGATATCGAGGAGTTAAGTAGGCATTAAGCCCTAGTGCGTAGAGGAGAAGTCCCAGACAAATCATCGGGATATTGAAGTCATTAGGAATTCCGAGGGGGCGGAATCACGGCATCAAGAATCACGATCCACGATATCCCGATAAGATCAAAATTGTCCATCAGTAGGGACACGGGTCAGGAGATCCAAGGAAGTCATGAATCAGAGTATCAGGGTTTTTGAAGACAGAGAAATCTTGTAGTTGGAATCGCGATCCGCGATATCCCGATGGAAGAGTTGTGTGGGGCCACAGCAGGAGCTAGTGGAGTACAGGTGGCATAGTATCGGGGATTGTGAAAAGGTAAGTCCCAAACCCTTTGGCATTAGGATTTGCGATCCTGCGAGTTTCGAAATCTCGATTTAAGTGATGGGGTGTGGAAAAGTAAATTCACACATGCGCATTAGAGATTCAACGCATCGGGTATCAGGAGTCAACAATTCAAGGTACATGACATCGCGAGTTGCGAAATCACGATAGATCAAAAGCCCTGATAGATATGGGAAGAGGTCAGGGTTGACTAAGGCATCGGGTCTCGGGGATTCGAGAGCCCAGTGATTGAACATTAGACTCGTGAAGTTGCGAATTCTGATTCCCCGATAAGTTAAGAAAGGGGGGTATCACATGAAGAGAGAGTCTGTGGGGCGCAGATTTCCTAATAGGGAAATAGGGGAACCTTGGAGTTCTTCGGGCCAAGAGGAAAAGAAGATCATGTGTGAGCAGGCATGCTACGAGGAGTGCATTTTTCATCAAGTGGTATCAGAGTGGGAATATTTCTTTTCTTTCTGTAGTGGGGAAGAGGATTCGCCATGCCACTAAGGAGAGAAAGACAGTCACTTGATCCAGAAGACAGGGAGGTATGGAGAAGAGGGAGACAGGTAGTCAATTCAGAAATGGAGAGGCAAATGCATGATCTTCGAGAAAGACTTGAAGAAATGGAGACAACTCAAAGACGCACAACTAGCGTAGGGGATCTTAGTGGTTCCAAGAGTGAAATTGAGGCTAAATGAGAAGAAGAGGTTGTAGCTGAGGATGTAGTGAATGAACGCCTAATTAAATCTATTGCATGAATGGGTGCAAAGGCAAGAATGGACATTCCAGTTTATGAGGGAAATCTGGATGCAGAGGAGCTAAGAGATTGGATTAGAGCTCTAGATACCTACTTCGATTATGAAGATATCGAAAAGGACAAGAAGGTCAAGCATGTTTTTATGCACTTGAAAGGGCATGCAACATTGTGGTGGGACGAGTTACAAGCTGACAGATGCTACAAAGGCAAACAAAAGATCAAGAGTTGGGATCGAATGATTGCGAAGAAGAAGGCAAATTTCATCCCAAGAGATTATCAAATTACTCTGTTCAGGAGGATGCAGAACCTGAGACAGAAACTGATGACAGTGAAAGAATACATGAAGTAATTCTATCGACTAAACATCAGAGTAGGTCATCGGGAGAGAGATGATGAGAAGGTTGCTAGATATCTAAATGGTCTGAGATACAACATTCAGGATGAATTAAGCATGGTTACCATCAGGATGGTAGAGGATGCTTATCAGATGGCTTTGAAAGAAAAAGAGAAGTTGAGCCGTAAGAAAGGTCAGTGAGGGCGAGGCAGAAGTCAGCCCAGAGGCAAAGCGGTTGCCCAGGAAAAATACCAGAAGCCCAAGGAGGAATGGAAGAAGCCTCAGGGTAAATTTGAAAGAAGTGGGACATCATAGAGAGGACCATACATTGAACAGAGAGGACAACATAATGAACATAGAGGAGATTATGCTAACACAAACACTTTTCATCGTACCAGAGGTAGAGGAAGAGGAAGAGGTGGAGTAATCACTTGCTTCACGTGTGGGAAAAATGGGCACAAGTCATTCGAGTGTCCAGAGAAAAAGAATGACATTGGGGAAGCTCACATCATTGAAGCGCAGAAGCGGGATGTTGAGGCCGAAGACACATAAGGTGGAAGGTCGTTGATGATACGTAAAGTTCTCTTAACACCCGAAAAGCAGGTGGAGGACTTAGCTCAAAGGACTAGACTTTTCAGAACAGCTTGCAAAACCAAGGATAGGGTGTGCAAGGTCATCGTAGACAGTGGTAGCACGGATAATCTTGTATCCATGGAGATGGTAGAGAAGATAGAGTTGGAGACAACTGATCACCTGAGTCCATACAAAGTTTCATGGTTACAAAAAGGACACCAAGTAACTGTTACTAAACAATGCTTGGTTGAATTCAAGATAGGTGGATATAATGATAAAGTACTCTGTGATGTCATCCCTATGGATGTATGTCATCTATTGTTGGGTAGACCATGGTAGTATGACAGAAATGTGATTCATGATGGGCGAATGAACACATATACTTTAGAGAAGAATGGGAGAACCCATATGTTACTTCCGATAAAGGATAAGGAGGTGAAGCTAGAAGTAAACAACAAAGTACTTCTCATGAGTGGGAAGGAACTTCTTACAGAGGTGAAGAAGAAAGAAGATCCACAATTATTTGTGGTCAGAAAACTGAAGGTTGTTCTGACTAGCACAAGAGTGGACAATCTACCAGATGAGATTCAGGAACTACTAGAAGAGTTTGCTGACATCATAGTGGATGAATTACCTTGTTCGTTGCCACCGATGAGAAGAGTAAGTCACCACATTGATCTCATATCAGGAGCTAGTTTGCCAAACAAATCCGCGTATAGGTTGACACTGCAAGAAAATGATGAGGTCAAGAAGCAGGTCCATGAGTTGTTGGACAAAGGATTGGTCAGGGAAAGCTTGAGTCCATGTGTTGTTCCAACAGTGCTCAGTCCGAAGAAGGATGGAGGTTGGAGAATGTGTACCGACTCAAGAGCCATCAATAAGATAACCATCAGGTATAGGTTTCCACTATCGAGAATGGATGATTTGATGGATTGCCTGAGCGGGGAGAAGTATTTTTCAAAGATAGACTTGAAGAGTGGATATCACCAGATTCGCATGAGAGAAGGCGATGAGTGGAAGACAGCCTTCAAGACCCATGAAGGGTTGTATGAATGGCTAGTCATGCCGTTTGGCTTGATGAATGCACCAAGTACCTTCATGAGGTTGATGAATGAAGTCCTAAAGGAGTTCATTGGGAAATTTGTCATCGTATATCTAGATGACATACTGATTTACAGTAAATCAGAGGCTGAACATCTGAAGCCTTTGGGCATTGTGATGAAGAAGCTTCAGTAGGAGAAGTTGTTGATTAATATGAAGAAGTCCTCATTCATGAAAACATAACTCATTTATCTGGGTTTTGTTATTTTGGTGAATGAATTGAATATGTATCCGAATAAAGTGGAGGTAATTAAGAATTGGCCATCACCGAGAAATGTATTTGAGGTGAGAATTTTTCATGGATTGGCTAGTTTTTACCGAAAATTCATCAAAAATTTCAGTGGAATTAGTGCAGCGATGATGGACACAATGAAGAAGAGACATAAATCTTTTCATTGGATAGCAGAGGCTAAGAAGAGCTTCAATCTGTTGAAGCAGAAGATCACGGAACAACCCGTTTTGGTGTTGCCAGATTTCCAGAAAACATTTCAAGTGAAATGTGATGCAAGTGGGTTTGCCATAGGAGCGGTCTTGAGTCAGGAGGATAGACCAATTGCATATTTCAGCGAGAAGTTGAATGAGGCAAAATTGAAGTATTCCACGTATGATAAAGAGTTTTATTCTATCATACAGGCACTGAAGAAGTGGAGGCATTACTTGATCCTGAAAGAATTTGTATTGTACAGTGATAATCACGCATTACAGTTTGTGACTCAACAAGAGAAGTTGAATTAGAAACATGCTAAATGGGTAGAGTATATGCAGAATTTCACATTTGTGATTAAGCATATTTCGGGTACTACTAACAAAGTGGTTGATGCTTTGAGCAGGAAGTGTTTGTTGCTGTAGGAATTCCAAGTCAAAACATTGGGTTTTGAAAATCTCAGGGACATGTACGCAGAAGATGCAGATTTTGGAGAGACGTATGAAGCAGCTGAGAATCTAGTTCTCAGAGACATAATCCCTTGGATAGATTATATGATCCAGGAGGGATTGTTGTTCAGAGGAAATCAACTGTGTATTCTGAATTTCTCCATGAGGGAGAACCTGTTAAAGGAGAAGCACAGTGGTGGATTAGCAGGACATTTTGGTCATGACAAAACATTCACAAAGCTGAGCGAATCATATTTTTGGCTAGGCATGCGAGCATATGTCAAGAGGTTTGTTGACAGGTGTAGAATTTTCCAGCAGTCGAAGGGAAGGAAGAAGAATGCAGGTTTTTATCAGCCATTACCCATACTAGAGAGGCCATGGGAGGCAACAAGCATGGATTTCGTATTGGGATTGCCAAGGATGCAAAGAGGATTTGATTTTGTCTTTGTAGTAGTGGACAGGTTTTCAAAAATGACACATTTTATTCCATGTCAGAAGACCAGCGATGCGACACACATCGCAAATATGTTCTTCAAGGAGGTCATTCAACTTCATGGACTGACAAAAAGCATAGTTTTGGACAGAGACACCAAATTCATAGGGCATTTTTGGAGGACCTTGTGGAAGAAACTGGGAACTAACTTGGTGTTTAGTTCTGCTTATCATCCTCAGACGGATGGAAAAATGGAGGTGGTCAACAGAAGTCTAGGAGACTTGCTGAGGAGCTTGGTGATAGAGCACCATTGCAGCTGGGATATAATATTTCCACAGGCGGAGTTTGCATACAACGATTCAGTGAATCAGAGCACAGGGAAGAGTCCATTTCAGGTTGTCTATGGGATGCAGCCTAGGGGAGTTTCTGAATTAAGGGATTCAGAAAAGAATGAGACTAGCAGTGCTAATGCAAAGGAATTCGTTGAGGCAATGAAAGAACTTCACCACAGGGTGAAGGAGCGGTTGTTGGAATCAAGTCAGGAGTAAAAGCGCAGAGTAGATCAACATCGGAGACAACTTCAGTTCGAAGTTGATGATCTAGCTCTGGCACATTTGAGGAAGGAAAGGTTCCCAAGGGGAGCATACAATAAGTTGAAAATGAAGAAAATCGGGCCATGTAAGGTCTTGAGAAAATTCGGAGAGAATGCTTATGAGATCGAGTTGCCAGATGGCATCAGAATATCTCTGATATTCAATGTCACAGATTTATACCCGTATAGGACTGGAGAAGCAGAGACTAGAGTGGAGCAACCAGTGATCCAGTGGATGAAACAATTGCCAGTTGTAGAGAAGCCGCAAATGGAATGCATACTGGACAAGAGAGTGAGTACGAAGACCAGGTGGAAGCAATATTTCGAGTATCTGGTCAAGTGGAAAAATCATCCAGCAGAAGATACCAGTTGGGAGAGTGAAGAAGAAATATAGAAGCATGGACAGACCATGTGGGAGCTCATGGACAGGATCCCATGAAATTTTTCAAGCCAAGGAGTATGACGCAGAAGCATCACCAACTAATCAAGCGATCCAGCATGGAAGTAGAGGACCGCTGGATGAGCCAGCACACATTTTGAAATTATTTGGAATTGTTGCACAAATCATTAAATGAGTCATTTAAGATAAAGGCGCACTTGTGTATTGTAAGGGACCTTGATCCTTTAAGCTCTCATCCTTAGATAGATAGTCAGCATTTAATATAGTTAATGCTGGTAGATAGGAATTTTAATTGTAGATTTGGTAGCTTTAGAATTCAAGAGGGAAAACGGATATAGACACCCTCATTGTATCATGGTATTATTCTGGATGAAGAGCAGAAGAGCTAGCATAGAACTGTATGAAGAACACCCATGTACAGGCGTTTGAATTAATAGAAGAACTTTGATTCAAATCCATGGTTTTGTGTTGTTTCTCTGTGTATTAATGTTATGTTGAATTTATGTTTTCTTCCAATTATACATTTTCTTTTATATGTTGTGTATGTTATTTCATGGTTGAACTGAAGTCTGAGAGGGTGAGTAAATTAGTTTCAATTGTTTCTCTAATTGAGCTAGAGGATTCTGTTGGTTGTGGAGCCTGATTATCTTCCTGATTCAGAGGTCCTTGCTTTCAGCCGTGTTTATACCCCATGAAGTATTTACACCCCAGAAGTATGTACACTCTTCCACGCGGGGGAGTGCAGAGGGGGGGTACCCCCTCTG
>ML851500.1:7081-21161 GCA_009831015.1 Picea engelmannii
TAGTCTAAACATCCCCTTTTAGACTATAGCTAGGGAGAAATAGGGGAAACAGGGTCATTTGATGTCATTTCACTAGGGAATGTTATATTTCGAAAGTGACATCAAGTGAAAAGTGGAAAAATCTCCTTTTAAGTGAATTAAGCCAAAAATAGAGAGGCGCCTAAGTGAAGGAGCTAATTATAGAGGTCAATGGAGAATTAGGGTTTGAGTGGGTATATGAAGGGAAAATCAACCTAATTCCTCATTATCCCAGTTTATGATTTGAGAATTGAGCTCTGAGGAGAAAACACACAGGTTTAGGAGAATCAGTGGATATTGTGGATTCCAGGAGGAAGACACCAGTTATTTGATTTCAGTGTTGAGAGACACACCCTAGTCACCGAAAGGATCACCCAGTTTCTTCATCGGTTTCAGCAGCAGTTTACAGGTTCAGGCAGCTAGGGCGACTTCATCAGGGTGAGGGCGTGAGAGCTGGGAGACTCAGAGGTTTAGCCTATCTCGACCAGGGAGAAATCAAAGACTTCCTTCCGACCCAGTTGAGAGGAAGGCATGGCGTTCCTTTTGAGATACTTCTTGAGACATTCCGACGGAGGAATCATCCAGGGCGCACCAGACACCTATTGAGGGTGCAACACTTGTGGAGAGTTAGGCAGGTTTCTAGAGAGATCACTGGACCAAATCCGGGGAAACCCTTCCGACCCAGTTCAGAGGAGGATATGGCGCATAGATTGAGACAATTACAGGCCATTTTCGACGGTGGAATCTCTATGGCGAAGCAGTTGAGCCTAGGAGGTGCGCCACCCCCCAGGGGAACCATCCGGGGTTCAAACAGATCAACAGAGGGCCGATATTTGGGCCGACAATTACTGAGAGGGTGTTTGAGGTCAGGGCGCACAGTTTGAGACAATTTTCAGGGTTATTCGAGGAGTCTAGCCACCAGGGAGAACATTTTAGTTCTGCAACAGTTGCCGTGTGAGTTGCTGATTGCATGCAACAATTCATCTTGCTCATCCATTGACCCAACATTCTTCTTCGCTTCCGGGTATTTTGATTTAACATTGTTGATTGTATTCCAGCTAAGATCCATCTAGTCTTGATCTAGCTGAGTGATTCCATTTATTTCCCACATGCAGTATTGTACTTTCAGTCATATTTCATAATAGAAGTGGTTGCAGTTGTTCTATGTTTCCTATCTATTGCATGTTTGTTATACACTGGTAAACACAAGAAAACACATTGAGAACTATTGAAACACAAAGAAAAACCCTTAACCACATCCAGAATCTCAGAGAGTATCAGTTTCTGCAACAGATAGCCAATAGTTGAGGCATATATCCAGATATGCGGATCTCGGGATATTACAGTGGTATCAGAGCTTTAGTCCTGCCATCTTGTGACTAAAGTTTCAATGATTTCAACAGAGAACCCAGAGGGCCGTGAACACTTAGGTGACGAATATGTCACTTACAACAGACGCAGGGAAAGGAGGAGACCTAGGGTAGATTATCCCCTCTTTCCTCACAGTTCAGAGGAAGAGGAAGAGGCACATAGGGAAGCAGAGAGATGGGCAGAGCGTGAGGCAGAGAGGATGATGGGAGGCAGGTATGAAAGGCCAGAAGGTAGTGGCAAAGCACCCATGGACCCAGATGCAGCCTTCATGCAGGTTATTAGAAATTTGGTGATCAGTCAGCAGGCCATGAATCAGTCCTTGGCACAAATGGCCAATAGATTGACGACATGGAGCATTCCAGGCACAAATGCCCCGCAGGAAGCACAGGGGAACTCAAGGACAGGCAATAGACCCCATTTACCTACTCGCACATACACTTCATTGAATAGGATCCCGAGGCCACTATTCCCTAGCTTTCAGAGGGCACCTCCAGCAGCAATACAACAACCAATAGCATCGAGGCAGACTACACAAGAAGAGGATATTTCAGAGTACAAGAGAGAGTATGCAGCGCTGGGACCGAAGTTCCATCAGGACATGACCTTGGTAGAGTATTGAGGACTCAGATTTAGGAACCGCCCTAGAGATCCTCAGAGGGGAGGACAACAACATCAGCAAGGACAAAACATAGATTTCATTAGGAAAGTACAGCCGCCGAACGACCGGAAAAGTGAGGGGATTTGCAAATTTAAAAAAAAAAAGAAAAAGAAAGAGACTCAACCAACAAGTTTTGACAATGAAGATCTTTCCTGGATAGATTTGGATCCCCAGAGTCTAGACACATCAAGAGAATGTGTGCAATGATGTTGCAACTGTATCTTTGCCTTCTGGACCAGGGGAATCAAGCGAGGCTGGGAATCCCCCTGTTGAGTCTACTCATGTTGAGGATGTAGATGATGACTCTGAGTCTGAGTCTTAGTCCAAGTCTGAGTCCCTTGAGTTTGAGTTTCAGTATTGCAGATTTATACTATTAGATTGTGTAGTCTCTATTCTCTAGCCTCTAGCCTAGACTCTAGAGTTATTTTTGGACTTTATAGGCCATTTAGAGCGTTTTTGATGATGTGTTTTGATTCAGAATCCAGATATTCATATGACTATGGACTCTGGAGTGCACTTGCCACTTACTGTTAGTGCTATTTTGGTTTTATACAGTGTTACTTGTTATATATATATGAGAAACTTTGCAAATTTTTGTATACTGGTTTGGATTCACATGGATGCACATGAATGTGTATTTTTTTTTCAAAATTTGAATATTTTATGTATTTTTAGTGATCAGTTTTTTGATCTGGTTTTTTTCCGGTTCCGGTTCGGTTCCGGTTTTTTAGGTTGACCGGTTCAACAACCGGTCTGGTTCAGTTAACTATGGTATAGATTACCGTGCTTTGAACAAGAAAACCATCAAAAACCGATATCCTATCCCACACATTGATGAGTTGATGGACGAACTGCATGGAGCAATTTTCTTCTCTAAGATTGACCTACGCTCTGGATATCATCAGATCAACATTAGAGAGCAGGATATATAGAAGATGACATTCTGATGCCACTATGGACATTTTGAGTTCCTGGTTATGCCATTTGGGCTAACCAACGCACCAACCACGTTTCAGTCTTGCATGAACCATATATTCTGAGATCACTTGAGGAAATTAGTATTGGTATTCTTCGACGACATTTTGGTATACATCAAGACATGGCAGGAGCATCTGAGGCATTTGGATGAGGTGCTCAACATCATGGCGTCACAATCATTGTATTCCAAGGAGTCAAAGTGTGAGTTTGGCATGATAGAACTGTTGTACTTGGGCCACATTATCAACGCACAGGGGGTACAGGTGCACCAGGAGAAGATCAGGGCCATTTTGGATGGGCCAATGACCAAGAACATGATAGAGTTGAGGATTTTCTTTGGGCTATGCAGCTATTACATGAGGTTCGTGAAGTGTTTTTCACAGTTGGGGGCACAACTCACAGACCTCACCAGACATGGGGCCTTTATCTGAACAGACGAGTCACAAAAGGAATTTGATCATATGAAAGAAGTCATGGGCACATGCCCAGTATTAGCATTGTTGGATTTCACGCTACCGTTTCTACTAGAGTGTGATGCATCAGGAGAGGGGATCAGAGCAGTGTTGATATAGGGGGGGCATCCCATTGTATTTGAGAGCCGTAAGCTCATTCATCCCGGGTGGCTGTACTGAATCTATGACAAGGAGATGCTTGCAATCATGCATGCCTTGACCAAATTCAGACAGTACTTGGTGGGCAACAAATTTGTGGTCAAAACAGACCATAATAGTTTGAAGTATTTCCTTGAGCAGAAGGATTTCAACGAGCGTTAGAAGAAGTGGGTGACAAAGGTCTAGGCCTTCGATTTTGACATAGAGTATGTCAAGGGGAAGAAGAACATTTTGGTGGATGCACTATCTAGGAGACCAACAACTTGTTCCTTGATGGAGATTTTAGTAGATTGGAAATCCCACTTGTTAGTGGAATATTCCAAGAACATGTTTGCTTGTGAGATATTGGATGGACAGGTACAAAGTCATCGACGATGCCATCTTTTACAAAGACTGAGTCTATCTAGTGCTAGGATCAGGTCTCAAGAAGAAAATTTTGGCTGCAGTACATGACTCTCCATTAGCAGGCCATTAGGGGTTCTTCAAAACTTATCGACAGGTCAGGGAGAGATTCTCTTGGAAGGGTCTCAAACAGGATGTGATGAGACATATCAGTGAGTGTGTGACTTGTCAGCAGAACAAGTTAGAGCAGACACTTGTAGCAGGGTTGCTACAACCACTTCCCATTCTGGAGCAGAAATGGGAAAGTATATCCATGGACTTCATTAGAGGCATACCCAAGGCTCAGGGTAAGGATTGTATCATGTAGTGGCCGACAGATTTGTAGATTTTTGAGGAACTATGAGGGTGCCCAACATGCCTGTCAGATGACCTCTTGTTGGGCTCTAAGTTATGTCTCCAAAACTGCCCTTTGCTGCTGTTTTAGGACAACAAACAATCAAGTACTTTTTTGCCCCCAAACTGATGGTTAAGTGCTCTTTTGAGGTGCCCTTGCAAGTGTGTTCGTAACTAGTGGTTAGCACATTCAATATACTCAAAACAAATAACACTCCTCTAGATCTTTACAACTCTTAAATGCCGATCTAACAACTAAGCATGCATGAAATTTGGACACAAGTAATTTTGGTTAACACGACCCTGGATAAACCCCCCTGGGGAAAACCAGTTTAGAATGAAAGTAGATATACGTGATGTCTAAAGCATGAGATATAACAAGTATGCAAATACAATGGAACCTGATACAATAACAACTCCTCTTGAGGTGCTTTGGAGTTCCAAGAAGAGATATGCACCCAAGCTTAGTGCACCTTCTTCCTTTGTTGCCTATCTCACTGAAACAATGAGCCCTTGATCCTCTGAGCTCTGATGAAGAATCCCTTGCACACAAAGAAGCTCTTGTTTGCTAACTCTCCACTGAAACTGACGGATCTGCGGTCGTCCAACTGTAGCTAGTGCCTGCTAAGTGTGCGCCCTCCTCCAAGCAAGAACAACCACCACAAATAAATGAGGGTCTAAGCCTCCATGAGCCCTCCATGGAAGGAGGCACCCAAGCTTCCCTCATCCAATGCTTCCATCCTCATCTTCTTGCTCCTCTCCCAACTCTCTTGGTGAACAAACAAAGGAATGAGCCTCTCCTTGCCCCTTGCGCCCCTCTTGAACCTCCATAAGGAAACCTAAAGTATGGATGGCTAGGATCACCCCATGCCATCTCTAATCAATGGTCTAGATCTCTCCAAAAGAATCTCAACTCAAAACCTACTTTGGGTTAAGTTCCCTAAGTTCACTTTATGTCCCCTCATTCACCCACTTAGTGAATAATTATTCACTTTAGGCTAAAAGTGACAAATTTCACTTTTGACTTAAATCTCCTAAATCAAAGTGAAATTAGACATAAAGTCAAGGCACAATGGTACAAACATCTCCCTCTCGTGGTTAGAGGCCCAAAACCACAAGGGGACCACTTTCCAAGGTACCCAAATCTCAACACTCCCTGTTACCGAGGAAAGTGTCATTCACCCTCCGATCTCATCCCTGCAGTGGACATGGTTCCCTGCTAGCAAATACTCGGTGAGTATGGATGTATCTTGATAATCACAAGTGGTCTCTGACACAAATCTGCTTGACTTGCCTGATCTCTAGATGGAAGTGAATCTCCACCTATCCGAGATCACCTAGATCTTGGCATCACACCAAAGATCTCAACCTTGGTATCTCACCAAGGATTTCTACCTCCTGGCATCTAACCAAAGTTCCCTACTCTTGGCATCTCACCAAGAGTATCTGGATCTTGGCATGTCACCAAGATCCTCAACTTGGTCTCTCACCAAATTACTTCCACATGAAGTGGAAACTGAAGCTGATCTGCTCGTCTCCATAGCTAAGTGAGAGTCAAACCTCTCTGGCGCCCTGCTCCCACTCATCAATCTCTGATGCTCTGAAGACCCTGCACCGATTGTCTGTCTGCTTGGAAACTCTGAAACCGAAGCTGTCCCGGGTGGATCAGTCACCCCTGAATATGGTGTCCTCGAAAACTGAGTCTGCGTTCCACGAGATAAAACACTCTCAATCTGTGGGATCTCCTCAACTCTGTCTGCACATCAACCGCTGGATGGTCTATCGACTGACAAACAACAAATGACAAAAGCACACTCCCTCTCAAACTGAGTAGTGAATTCCACCTCCTCTGCTGTCGCTGCCATACCATCCTGCTTCTTCTTCTTGGGACACTGTCCAGCATAGTGCCCCATCTCTCCACAAGAAAAGCATCTCACTGTGCTTATGTCTCTCTCTCGCCCACCGCCACTTTGCTGTGGTTTGGCCCCTCCCTTGGGAGCCTGTCTAACACCCTTGTCGACCTTCTTGCCCTTTGTCCAAAGAGAAAGATCCTCATCACCCTCAGATATACGCTGTTGTCCTGAAGACCTAGAGCTGCACCTCAGCTCCTCCTGAACGAAGTCGTCCCAGAGTCTCTCCCAACTAGGCATGAGCTCCCAGGCCACAATGCCTCGAACAAATGAACTCCAAGGTTTGGAGAAGCCGTGGTTGTCCTCACCAAAAAGTTCAGATCCACAATCTCTCCGACTGCTGCTAACTCATCTCGAAACTGTGTAAATCTACCAAGGTATGAAGTCACCGACTCAGAATTGAGCATCTGAATGCCCCTAAGTTTCTCCTGCAGAACCATCTTTCAGTTCTGATTGGGACTGTTATTGCACAATCTCTACTTACCCAAGCCTAAAGGCAAGTAGGCCTAGACTGATGTAACAAGTAGGTAACCCTATCACTGTCACCCCAATAGGGTACCCCTTTCTCTTTAGGAGGAGGAAAACCTCTCTCCAAGGGAGACGTCCCAGGGCCTAGTTGGTTGATGAAGGGAAAAAAGATATGGTGAAAACCCACCCCTCTCTTTAGGTCACTCAGCAGAAGAAGTCACTTTGGTGAAGTTGAAAGAGACACTGGAAAATGAAAATGGGTTTGTACCTTCCTTTTACCAATGAAACATCAAACGTTAGTAGCAACAATTATAATCAATGACTTCTTAAACAAATTATGTGCTTCCTGAACAAGTTATTATACAATGAAAGTGAGATCCCAGTAACAAGTTATACAAGGTGCAAGTTATGATGACAAGGAAGAGATACAATAGTCTTGCAAACTTGATAATGGTTTGTCACTCACAGTTTTCAAGATAAATACAAGTCAATGAATGACTTAAATGGCTGTCCAAACATTTATAACAACATTAATTAATGATGATGATAGCAATGAAACCACTTCAGAAAAGTACTATAATAAAACCCAACAAACTTCCTCAATATAGATTAGCCAACCAAGAACGATGCTTCTCTCCAAGAGAGAACTAACAAAGAAGAAGATCCTCCTCTACTCCTTCTCTAGGAAAGAGTAGTGCACCAGTTAACCAAGATACCAAAAGATAGACCAAAACCCTCCTTGACATCACACCTAGCTGCAGTAGCTTCTCCTCCAAGACTTGTGCACTTTTCCTCTTGTTGCAGAGATCATAAGTGAGTGAAGAAGTGAGGCGCTAGCCTCCCTTATAAATAGTAGTCTGGCCTCCCTAGATTAGGTCTGGGCCGACCTGTCACTTTACCCTTTTAATTTACATTTAATTGTCAAGGCACAATAGGGCCGACTTTTACAAAGGCACAATATGGCCGTTTTAATAAATATAATATAATAACATTCTTTAGGGTTTGTCTCGATCAAATACAATAAGGATATCTTCCGAAGCTACTCAATCTTCAACACTCTCTCTTAGCAAGGAAGGTATTCTTCTTGTCACGGTCATCATCACTACTTCTACGCTTCTGTATACTTGGTCATTGTCTTGCTATCAATCACGGATCTATATATCATAGGAAGTTTTGCACTTTCACTGGAATAATGTACCAGGCTGCGTTGGGATTACCAACCTGCGCTGGGGTAGGGTACCGGTCTGCGTTGGGGTAGCGTACCAGCCTGCGTGGGGGTAGCGTACTAGCCTGCGTTGAGGTTACCAACCTATGCTAGGGTAGCGTACCAACCTGCGCTGGGGTAGCCTACCAGCCTGCGTTGGGGTTACCAACCTGCGCTAGGGTAACGTACCAGCCCGCGTTGGGGTTACCAACCTGCGCTGGGGTAGCTCATCACTTCCCTCTACTGGGGATCGCATCACCTCCCTCTACTGGGGATCGCATCACTTCCCTCAACCGGGGATCACATCACCTCCCTCGAATGGAGAAAACAATCACTTCTCACTTCTCATTACTGGAGAAGTCTTTCTGGATCACTCCAAGCTTGTCTTTGAAATACTCGAACTTGACTCTGGACAGGGGCTTGGTCAACACATCTGATACCTGTTTGTCAGTGGCAATATACTAGAGTCATACTCCTCCCTTCTGTATCATGTCCCGGACATAGTGGTATTTGATCTTGATATGCTTGGACTTGTCATGACACTTTGGGTTCACTGACAACTTTATGCAACTCTGGTTATCATAAAAGATACATGTTTCCTTCAACTTGAGATCAAACAATTCTACGATCAACTTCTGAAGTCACACTGCTTCACCACAAGCTGACCATGCTGCCACATACTATGCTTCTGCGGAACTGAGTGCCATATAGGTCTGCTTCTCACTGAGTCACGAGATCACAACTGATCCCATACTAAAGAAATATTGAGATGTACTTTTCCGGTCTGTGACACTGCCTGCCTAATCTGAATCTGCATTCTTATCTCACACTCCGAGATATATTCGGGTCCATAATCGATTGTACCTTTTAGGTAGTTCATCACATGTTTTTCCATAATAAGGTGAACATGTCTTTCACCGCAAAACATATATTTGTCCTCGTGTTCTTCGAACCAAATTTTCACATCATATTGTACCAACTTGGTACACTTGCTCAGCTGCAATTCAATCTGCACAATCATGTGTTGGTTCTATGTGCTTTCTGCAAAGCACTATCTGTCTCACTGTCAGAGAGCGTGTCCTCTACTCTCTCTGCAACTTGTTCCTTCTAGAACTGGGACTCTGCTCCTGCAACTGCTCTTTCTGAAGCTGAGAATGACTGCTCCATTCTCACTATAGCTGTTGAACTCTGAGAATAGCTCCTCTATTCTCTGGAAGTAACTCAATCTTCTATTGTAGTCATGTCTCCATGGCTCGACTCACGTACTGCACCAAGTGTCACTGGAGATAACTCAATCTCAAATACATGGATTGTCATACATGCTCCCTCTGAATCTCATACTGTGTCTGCTTCTTTTAATGAATCATGTTTGAATTATATATACTTCTTCTGATTATTGGAGCAAGTGTCTCATCATAGTATTCTCCCTCTTGCTAGGAGAATCCTCTGGACACAAATCAGGCATTGTACATCTTTATACTGTTATCTGTAATATGCTTGATCTGCTAGATTAATCTTGGAAGTCACCACTGACTTCCCTTCTGGTCTCAAGGCAAAATCCATATTCTAGTCCTTTTGACTGGCTTCCTCCTCTATCACTGAAACAAGGGAATCTTCCCAAGTGATTTCACATCTGCTTGAAGTCTCTAAAGCTATGATCTAGTCTTCTCAACTCATGGCATCTTTCTGTCAGTCCTGGAAGACGTCTCCCATCTGATCCTCTCTGAGATCAGGCTCACTCTGAGTCTCCATGCTCCCTCAGAAGCTAGACTCCTTCTGAGTCTATATAATCTTCGGAGCCATTTGCTCCCTCTGATATGGGACATCAATGCTATATGGATTTACATCCTGCAAAGTGTCATGGGACCATGCTGGTCTCTTCCTGGTTACTGCATTGATTCTGGGTAGGGCCTTCTGGCTCTACTAACTCTTCTTGATGATCTGAAGAGTGATCAACTATACTAGAGGGATTTATTTTGTCATCTTTGGAGCCTTCTGCTCCTCATGATCTGTCTTCATATGAGATGTGTATCTAGCAAAAGTAGCTTCTTCTTCTTCTTCTTCGGTACATGGATGTATACAATCATGTATACAACTTGGATAGTCTGCTCCATGTCTCATCCAATATGTTGCCTCTTGCAACCATCACTATAGCTCCCTCAGGGTTATCACCTGTGACCTGCCCGTAACAAGAAAAACAAGGGAGAAACAATAGACAAGAATAATACTCTTTATAATAATAATAAAAACAATAGTGAGAACAATCGTAATTGTAGCTCCTTCAAAGCTATCACTTGTGACCTGCCTGAAACAAGGGTAAAAAGTAGGAAATACAATAATAAGGAATGAGAGCAAAACTCTTCTAGTGTTGTAATAAATCATTCCTCCATGGTAACCTGGAAACAAAACAAGAAGTTTCTCCTAGAGGAGATGTTAGTTATATCTAGTAAATGATTACAGTAAACATTTATTTCAATAGTGCTCACATGCTACCAAGTATTCAATAATAATTTTTTTCAAAGATTGCTATCACAACTATAGTGTTTAGCAGTTATCAAACTTGATATGTGTAAATTTGAATCTTATCAATTTAATCAATCAGACCTGGAACCTGGAGTCTTGTCCTCAAGAATGAGTGTGTTGCTTTTCTTCCGAGTCTCCTTCACTCAAGATGACACGTATTTTCTTCAACTTGTCCTCTATACTAAGATAATATGCTTTCTTGACAGAAAACTGAGTTAGAGAATAAACTCTATAATCTCAACCTTAATCAATCTAATACTTTTAATTTTGACCAATGATTAGTATGATAGTCATAACTTCAATAGATCAAAATACAGCCTAGATGTTCATAAGATCACAATAATGCCATAACAAATAGAGGCATATCAAATTAATCAAACCTTGGGTGCGTTGTTCCTCTGAATGTGTTGGATATGAGATCCTTCTGGATCTACGATTGTTGTTTAGACAAAAGAACCTTTCTCCTGCAAATGCCCTTTAGAATAATGATACCGTTTAAACATATGTAAGTACATACCTCTGACAATATCGACAGGTAGTTGCACCATCCGGTAGCAACGACACACAATAACGAACCTTTAAAACTTCAAAGGTGCTGCAACTTGTAATCTAAAGGTGGTTGGAGATTTTCTAGGGTAAGGCAGACTAGGACAATAAAAATCAGTCCCAACACTTCACAACAAACTTTCACCACAACTGGTGCTGCAACTGGCATGAGGGAACTGGCACGAAGGAACTGGCACTGCCACTACAACTGATACTGCAACTGCAACTGATACTGATATTGCAACTGCAACTGCAACTGGTACTGCAACTGCAACTTAGGGTTTTATGAGGAAACCCTAATTTCTCAAACTTCAAATTTCGGAATTCTGATCTAGGGAAGTGATGCACCTTACTTGGGCGAGTTCCTAGGTGATCTTAGTTTCATCAACGTCCTCCAACAAAGGTAAAAAAGTCACTCTTAGGGTTTGTGCATAAACCCTAATTTTGTAGCAGCTGCAAGACTGAAAACTGAATTTTGGAGATGGTGCACTGAGGCTAGCCACTTCTTTATAAACTGTGAGTTGGTCTCTTTTAGGCCTGCTCTGATACCATGTTGATATTTTACTTATACAGCTAGCAGTTACAGTTCTTCTTATTTATTACAATCATTTAGCACATTAGCTGCATATATAAGATCACTGAAAGAGAGGCAATCACAGAAATAAGAGAGACACAAAAATTATCTTGGGAACCCTCTAGGGGAAGAAAACCCAACAAAATTCCTCAATATAGATTAGCCAACCAAGAACAATGCTTCTCTCCAAGAGAGAACTAACAAAGCATAAGATCCTCCTCTACTTCTTCACTAGGAAAGAGTAGCACACCAATTAACCAAGAGATACCAAGAGATAGACCAAAACCCTCCTTGACGTCACACCTAGCTGCAATAGCTTCTCCTCCAAGACTTGCACACTTTTCCTCTTGTTGTAGAGCTCATAAGTGAGTGAACAAGTGAGGTGCTAGCCTCCCTAAATTAGGTATGGGTCGACGTGTCACTTTACCCTTTTAATATACATTTAATTGTCAAGGCACAATAGGGATGACTTTTACAAAGGCACAATAGGGCCGTCTTAATAAATATAATATAATAACATTCTTTAGGGTTTGTCTTGGTCAAATACAATAAGGATATCTTCCGAAGCTACTCAATCTTCAACATGATGTAGAAGGCTCCAAACACTAAAAATATTCAACAAACCAACTCTAGAAACCCTCCAAAGGGTACTCACAATAGATCTCCTCCAAGGATGCAATCTACCACACAATAACCAAGCTACAAAGTGCCAATAATTCGCCCTGCTTCAATAATTTCGCCTAGCAAGAGAAAGGGGGTTTAACCCAGCAAAGAAATGGCCAATATACCCTCCAAAGAGGCGCCCAACCAGTATATAACTCAGCCACACTCTAATATGCAAGATCTAGAACAAAGGGAAGAAACCCTTGATGAAGAGTGCGCCCTCCTTGGCCAACAATTCGCCCAACTCTGATAATGAATAAATATGAGGGAGATAAATCCCCGGAAGTGCCAAGGAAAGTCACTCTAGAGGTAGCAGATGTGCCCAAGAGATGTTCTCCACAAAATCCTATTGGTAGAAAGCAAATCAAACTCCTCTAGTTTGTATAGTGCACCCCACCTGCAAAAATCCTCCAACAGTGCGCCCCTCTTTTCAAATAATCACTGAAATGGATCTGATATGAGTAGAATGGTACCTGTAGAACATTTGGCTAGAGTGAAATCTCCCCACTGAAACCAATACCTCTAGCTAGAGTGGATCTTTCACCACTGAAACTAGATCTAGGGTTTGACTCCAAACCCTAAGCCTCCAAAGCTCCTTGAGTTCTCTACAATCTCAACTCAAAAACATAAGATGCACAATGAGAGGAAATGAGCCCCTATCTCTTCTTTATATCCCTCTCACCTTTGTTCTCCTCAAGTGACTTTTAATTCATCTTTAATATTTTCTCTAATAATCACTTTAGTAATTTTTTTACCTTTTTAGCCCCAGAAAGTGATTAATTCGCCTATATTCTTATTTTAGACCAATGGTGTGGCTAAGATAAGGTAGGTACATACTACCAAACTAATAAAAGCAAAGTGATTCTAAAGTTTAAATGTCAATGCTACCAACTATACTATGCATTGCACTAGTGCTAACTATATAGGACAATCTAGCATTATCCGTGCTAGTTGTAGCAGCAACATATAATATCTTACTTAATTTGACATGTTAGGAGGAAAATGTGTGTCCAAATACCACTAACAACTATCACTGTTTCACCAATTAATGTTAGCACATTCAAGTACGAGAAAAGGAGGAAATGAAGCCGACTTACTAGAAGAAAAAGCCACATCCTTCATTGTACTACATTTGGAGACCATGATAGAGGAAATCCAATTACCTACTCAATAAACACTTATAGGAAATATTTTCATCTATGGAAATCCTAAATATCATTAGCATGTTATTAACTATTTTCTTGTGAGTTGGCATTAGTAACAACATGAATTATAGAAGTTAGAATTTGGGCAATTAGAATCTAATTATGGCTATAAGAATTAGTTTATGGATTGGTAGATTGAACACCTCCAAGCAAGTCTTTAGAGAAGTAGTTGTGTAGTTCTTTGCATAAATATTTTGTTCTGCGTGCTAAACAAATATTGTATATTTGTGTATTCATGAATCTTGATTTTCTTGCTACTTTGCTTTTTTAAAAGTTAGGAGTTTTATCATTATTTTTCCTTTCTAAACCACCTTGACTTATTATATAATGGGCATTCATTGTGTCTTAGATCTACTCTGCATCGAGTTCTATTATTTGGTCAGGAGCGTTATTCGGTAAGACAAAAAGAACTACATTTCATTGTAGTGTTTTGCTTAAACGTATATTTATCATGTATTGAAGTAAAACAATTCTCAAAATAAAGTAAAACATAAAGAATATGCCATTAAAACATGTAAAAATGTTAGGGATATCAATATTTGATTTGAATGAAAATTTTAGGGAGATCTATAGTTGATTTCTAGTTCTATAAAATTTAGGGTAATTTCTTTTTAGT
>ML851502.1:13859-32205 GCA_009831015.1 Picea engelmannii
CATATCTAATGTGGAAAATTTGAAACTTTATGAACCTTCCATATTATACTAGAAAAATGGCAAGTAAGTCTTACCTACCATATAGTTAGCACCAACCACTCAAGGATAGTTAGCACATGATACAATTTTGTAGAAGTCTAGAACAACTAGACAAGGGCAACAAGAACTTTTGTAGAGTGGATTGAAAAGAGTACTTACAAGGAAGATCAAATGGTAATCTAGGGAGAAAATAGAGGAAAATTTGTATCACCCTGTTCAGTAAAAGCTTTTGGGGACTATTATCACACAATTTGTACTTGCCCAAAACCCAAAGGCAAGTGAACAATAAATTGGTGTAATAGGAAGTTATCCTATCATTGTCACCTAAATAAGATACCTCTTTCTCTTTAGGGGTAGTAGCCCAAGGGAGACGTCCCCAGTGACGTGGGGGTTTAAGAAGGCAAAGGTGATAGTATCAAAAATGTTTTTCCCTCTCACAAGTCAAACTAATCAGAAAGTCCCAAAGCTTTTAATAAGATGAAGAAAATATTTTCTTAAGTGTATCTACCCAAAATAAGACAACAAGAAAACACTATTTGCAAGTAACAATTGATATTAGTGCTTCATAAAACCTTGGACTTTCAATAAAAGCAATAAGTTGATATAAAATATGAAGAAACAGAAATTTATAACAACAATGTATGTATAATGATAGCTTCACAATTATGCCTTAAACAAGCTTCAATAATGACCCAAAATGATAACCTAAAATTGGCAATATGCTAGCATTTGCCAAAAGCAAAGAAGGCAATGTAAAATCAACTTTAACTCTTGCTTTTGGGAGTTTTTACTGTTGTCATATATGGTTGTAGATTTATTTTGTAACAGCAGCAAGAATATTAGTAAGTTAGTCTAATCTAAGGTTAGGAATGGTTAGCAAAGAGCTTGAAGTAGATGGTTTAAATGTTGTTTTCATCAATCAATCAAATGTAAGGTATAAACTAGTGCGTTTAGCATTAATGGAGTCACTTTTGCAGTAGAAATCTTGAGGGAAAAAATGAAAATAAGTGAACTAAAGACAAGAGGGAGGATGGTTGAGGTGTTGGTAACCCAAGGCCTCAATCGTACAAACCCTAGAAGGAAAACAGTCACTAGGAAGTAGGTAACCCTAGGCCCTAATAGTTTTCCTTCTTCTTTAGGTCAAGGTTGGAACAAATAAAAGCTTAATGAAGAAAAGGTACTAGAATGCTACTAAGGTAGGGCTCTAGCATATGCTTCAATGAAGGTGTCTTCTAGCAAAATCAAGTAGGTGGATGGCTATTGAGAGAAGGACAATAACATGTGCTTTTATACTAGGTTTTCACACTAGCAATTTCATAATCTTAATAAATGCAAAGTAAAAGATACCATAACCATTCAAAGAAAGAAGAATTGTAGATTTTCACTTACATTCACCAAGAATAATCTAGTCACGGGCCCTAGTTGAAGACTTTCCACCATGAAAATGCCAAAAATCACCAATAAAATCTCTCTCCAAGAGTTGTGCACCACTTAGTTCAGCCAATAAACCTTAAAAGTGGTTGAATTTCAGACCTCACACTTGTGTGAGTGAAAGATGATGAAAAATACAAGGGATTTTTCCCTTATTTATACAATTCAAATGACATTTAATTACAAATTAGGTCAAAAAAGGCTCACATGGCCACTTACATCAAAAATCCAGTTTTTTACATAAAATTGACAAATTAAAACCTAAAATGTTCAGAAGCAGTGACATCATGCCCTCCTAGGGTGACGTTGGGCCTCATAAGTGAGACGTTTTCCTACATGAGAAAAACGTTAGGCCTTCCAAGGCTTCTGAATCATGCCACACAAGCCACCTGGCACACAATTGTCTCCATCATGTCCATCTAATGATGGGTGACGTCATGGGTCTCTCAAGGCCAACGTTTAGGGGGAAAGGCAAGACCCCCCTAGGTCCAGGCCTGTCAAGGTGCCTCTGGTGGAACGTCCTTCCTTTTCTCTGGTGCAAGCCTCTGGTATATGTCTTCCACTGGCTGGGATCTCAGCATCCATCTAGTGGGCTTTTATCCCTATGGAGGTCTGAGCTAATCATCTCCCCATATGTACATGTCCGTTGAGAATGGTCCTACAACAACATCAAGTACGCCCTCCATGAGCTCATAAGTCACAGAGATCATAGCAATGGCAATCACATACAATAATCAAGTTACCCAAACATGTGCATAAAACCCCCCTTTTCCCAGACAAATGCTAAAAAACGTTATGTTATTCTATAAGCCAGGTTTGGAGAGGGTTCTAGGACGTCTTATTGGGCTAATTATCCTTAAGTGTGGGGTGTTTCTAGGTGAAGACCTATCTAGGTCCTGTAAGTGCATGATATGGTGTGGGGGATGTTTGGGAAAGGGGTGCAGTGATGACAGAGAAATGTAGGTCTTACCTGTGGGTTCCTCTAAAGAGGGTGAGTTGCACCTTGTCATGGATGCAATTGTTTCCTAGCCCATTCAATGCCTTTTTACTCTTTATCTTATTTCTTTTTATTTCAAGAGAATAGCTGGGGGACACTGCCCTGGCGTGGTGACCAGTGGTGACAATGTTTCCCACAAGCATTTCACGGAGATGAGAAGGTTGGCTCGTGATGAGACCCCCTTTCTCTTGGCTATGCCACCAAGAGCCACTACCCTGGTGTGGTGACCAGATGAATAGTAGTGTCATACCGCTACATGCCCATGGACCTAAAAGGTTGGCTCGTTATGAGACCCCCTATCCACCAACTAGGTCTTGAGTTTTATCTTTATTTTATGCGTCCCCTCTTTTCTTTCTGAGAATCCTTTTATTGCTTTCTCGGGGATCCCTGGGCGAAGCATCTCAAGGTTTGATATTTGGCTTTTAACGTTTTCCAGCTACTTTTACCCTCTCGACCTTTATCCCCTTCTTCCCACAAGGCAAGGTACAACCCTTACTAGCTTGGCAAACTCAATGCCTGAACCAATGTAGGGAATAGATGAGAGGGAAGATGATGAAAAGTGATAAGTATGGAAGGAATGGATGATGACCTTTCATAAACCCACTCAGTGGAAACTCACTCCTAAGGGAACCAACTTTCTAGGGCATAATGTCATCCCCCCCAAGTATGGACAAGTTAAAAGGCATATTGTCCAAGCAAACGTCATGACGCAAAAGAGAATTAAATGCACATATTCAAATTCTTTGAGAATCAGAGTGACACATACCATGATACCCGGACTCATTACCTCATGGAGCAAGACCCACTGCTACTTTAGAACGAGGTCGATGGGATGGGTGTTGTTGCTACTGACAGAATGGAGGTGTTGAAGAAGAAAGGATGGGCCCTCCAGGGCTAAGATCAAGTCAATATGGCTCTTGGTACTCCATGTCAAGGACCTGTGGGCCTCGAGACATAATCTCCTTAGTTATCCCTAGGATAGGGGATAACATTTGGCTACAACTCAGGGACATGTGCTCACGGTAGATCGCATGAGAACCTCAACATCTCCGGTATGACCTGTGACCTATTGGATCTCAACAGAAATGATCAGTAATCATTTGGGGTGGTGATATCACCCCTAGCTCATATATGATAAAATGAAATGCAAGTAAGCAATCATATGTACAAATGGAAATAAAACTACTCTAGCATGAAATGCAGATGGTATATAAAATGAATGAAAAATTCCTACCTACTTACCTACACTTACCTGTGAAGTCAAGTCTCTACCCCCTGATGGGGTTTAAGGAGGTGTCCACCAACCGGTAATGGACATCTTCTTCCTTCCAACGTGGATAAATAGTAGGCATCATTGACTGACTTCCTTTCGACTCTGAAGGGCCCAAGCCAAAATTGTGCAATCCCTTTGACATTAGTGGGCTCTCCCTTCTTTGTATCCCACATCCAGACCATATCTCCCTCTTGGTAATCCTTGGTCTTAAATTTAGTTGTCTCTTGCACAACTCTAGTATATTGTCTTGAGGGAGGAGGGTGAGATTCTGTTGTGAAGACTTATTGTTGGGATGGTCGGATCAGTATGTCATCTTCTCCTTTATTTAATAATTTGACAACCCCAACTTCTTTTTCCTTATATTTGTTTAAAATTTGTTGATACTCCTCCTTCTTCGGCCATTATATTTGATCAAAGTCTTCCTCTAAAGAGAAAGGCAAATCATCATGGGAAAATACAGGAAGACTCTCTTTGATTAGTTCATGTGTCTCTTTAGTTCCAATATCATCACCAATTTTGTGCAGATGGACCTTGGTCATTGGCACATTCGGGAGGTGCATTATTGTTCCATCATTCATAGGGATGTTAATATAAGTGAGATCCATCTCTAAGGTGCATCCCAGCATTGCAGCAAACTTCCTGGATAATAGCATTCCCCACACATCCGGTACATCCACCACCACAATATCCATGTGGATCACTCTCTCAAGGTATATTCTAAGGAATATTTCAACATTCTCAACTAACCCATGAGTGGCTATGGCCTTGGACTCAAAACTGCACACATTCTTGTAAGGTCGTGTGACCTTTAGGCCTAAATTTTCCATGACCTTAAAGACATCATGTTAGCACCTGCCCCTGAATCAAGCATACAATTGTTAAGGCATTTGTTATTAATCAACAAGGTCATGAAGAAAGGTGGATGTCCATCATACTAAACCCTAAGTGATCTGCTTGTAACATCATAGGAGGGTCCATTGGTCCATCTGAACTTTTGAAAAAAAAAATCGAATCTTTCCTTTATAGATGGAACTTTGATGACTTCTCTTAATGGAATGGTCACATGCATATTTGCTAGTGCACCTTCAAAGTCAAAGTTCAAATCCACTTCATCAGTCTTGGGAGGATTCCTAGGAAGAAGTATGTTCATATGTGGAGGTCTTGTATGTGAAATCGCAGCACCAGTAGAGAGAGGTCGGTTCATTCTTTTTTACCTAGTATATACTTGGAATTCTTTCTTCATCAAATTTTCTCTTGATTCTTGGTCAAGGTTATTTATCACCTGCATCCTAGCCTTACTGGTTTCTTCCTTTATTCCTTCTTGATGTTCTTCAAGTGTGACATTAAGGCAATATTGAGGGTTTTCAATGGCATGGTTAACAATGTTTACTTGGTCATGATAACTATTGTTGAAAGGAAACTCATGCTCCCAATGTGACTCTCTGCATTGTAAGCACCAAGGGTTTTCATATACTACATTTGAAGGGGATAAATTATTATGAACTTATTGATCATTCTTTGGTCTAAAAACTTGGTTCCCTTTCTAAAATTTCCCTGTGTAAGGAACCCTAGGAGCTTGTTGTTGAGATATTTCTAGGTTGGTAATCTTATTCATCATTAGTTCTTGGGTTTTTACCATGCCATCTACAGTCATTTGTATCTTTTCCAAGCTAGTGCTAGTGTCTGAGGTAGGTTCAACATTGTGGACTATCTTAGGTTTAGCATCCATTCTGACTCTTGGGGCTAAGAAAGGCTCGACTCTAGATGATGAAAGGTTGTCTTCAATCCTTGTAGCTACCCCTTAGGCTTCTTGGATTGTTTTAGGGGCTTTATCTCTGATGAGATATCTCATATGTCATGTAAAGTCTTTGGTATAAAGAAAGAGAAGGAAACTATCAGAAGAATGATGGCTCACTGGGATCTTTTGTATCAAATTTTCAAATTTTTCATGGAGTTCTCTAACGGTTTCATTCTCTTGTTTTACGAGTTTATAAAGCCTTATCAATAGAATATTGGGGTCTTCCTTGACACTCCATCGTTTGAGGAATATTTCCTCCAATCTATCCATGGTTTTAATACTAGCATGAGTGAGACCATTGTACCAACGTCTAGTGCCATCATGGAGGGTAGCAGAGAATAATTTCATAGCTAGATCCTAAGCATCATCACTGATAGGATGAAGCTGAAAGAAGGCCCAGAAATTACTCATATGATCCTCGGCACTGACTACATAATTACTAGTGAATTTAAGCAACCACTTCTCATACTTAGGGGGAATTTGCCTAGGGTATCCTGGTATACTTGTCATGTTTAACGGTTTGAAAATCTTGGATGACCATTCCCTCTGGTTATTAGCTTGGTTTGGATTAACAGTCTGAGTTTCTACACTAGACATCGTGTTCAAAGGAAGATCGCCTCCAAATAATTATTTTACTATAGGAGAATTTTGAGGAGGTTTTCCTCTAAAGGACTTGGGAGGGTTGGTATACCTCCCTGAAGTTTGTGGAGCCGCCAGATAATTTTCTTGAAACTATCAAAGGGATGAGGGGATCACCCTCAATGGAGTCATCAGGTAAGCTTTGCAAAGTAAAGGCTTTTGAGGAAAGGCTTACCGAAAAGTGTCATCTTTGAGGAGAATTGACTCAGTGTTCCCCGTCAACGACGCCAATATGTTATCATACAATTTGTACTTTCCCAAAATCCAAAGGCAAGTGAACAATAAATTTGTGTAATAGGAGGTTATTCTATCACTATCACCTAAATAAGATACCTCTTTCTCTTTAGGGGTAGTATCCCAAGGGAGACGTCCCCGGTGACTCAGGGATTTGAGAAGGAAAAGGTGATAGTATCAAGAAAGTTTTTCCCTCTAACAAGTCACACTAATCATAAAGTCCCAAAGGTTTTAGTAAGATGAAGCAAATATTTTCTTAAGTGAACTTGCCCAGAACAAGACAACACGAAAACACTATTTGCAAGTAACAATTGATATTAGTGCTTCATAAAACCTTGGACTTTTAATAAAAGCAATAAGCTGATATAAAATATGAAGCAACAGAAATTTATAACAACAATGTATATATAATGATAGCTTCACAATTATGCCTTAAACAAGCCTCAATAATGACACAAAATGATAACCTAAAATTGGCAATATGCTAACATTTGTCAGAAGCAAAGAAGGCAATGTAAAATCAACTTTAACACTTGCTTTTGGGAGCTTTTATTGTTTTCATATATGGTTGTAGTTTTCTTTTGTAACAGAAGCAAGAATTTTAGTAATTTAGTCGAATCTAAGGTTAGGAATGGTTAGCAAAGAGCTTGAAGTAGATGTTTTAAATGGTGTTTTCATCAATCAATCAAATGTAAGGTATAAACTAGTGCCTTTAGGGTTGATGGACTCACTTTTGCAGCAACAATATTGAGAGAAACAAATGATAATAAGTGAACTAAAAACAAGATGGAGGATGGTTGAGGTGTTGGTAACCCAAGGCCTTAATCATCCAAACCATAGAAGGAAAACGGCCACTAGGAAGTAGGTAACCCTAGGCCCTAGCGGTTTTCCTTCTTTAGGTCAAGCTTTGAAGAAATAAAAGATTAATGAAGCAAAGGTACTATAGTGCTACTAATATAGGGATCTAGCATATGCTTCAATGAAGGTGTCTTCTAGCAAAATCAAGTAGGTGGATAGTTATTGAGAGAAGGACAATAACATGTGCTTTTCTCCTAGGGTTTCACACTAGCAATTTCATAATATTAATAAATGCAAGGTAAAAGATACAATAACCATTCAAAGAAAGAAGAATTGCATATTTTCACTTACATTCACCAAGAATAATCAAGTCACAAGCCCTAATTGAAGACTTTCCACCATGAAAATGCCAAAAATCACCAATAAAAGCTCCTTCCAAGAGTTTCACACCACTTAGTTCAGCCAATAAGCCTTAAAAGAAGATGAGTTTCAGACCTCACACTTGTGTGAGTGAGATGATGAAAAATACAAGGGATTTTTCCCTTATTTATACAATTCCCATATTGGAATTTGAAATTTGTATTAAATGTTTGTAAGGCTAGTAGAGCCAAAGTCGTGCCTTTGAGTAAGTTGTAGTTAAATAAGGCCTTTAATGGTTGTAATGATGGATCTAGTTCCAATATGGACTAGACAACCCATTCAATGTAAAGTTAATGTAATTAAATAGGGTTGGTGAGGATGGAGGGAATAGCTCGAAGAGCCCCCTCATGTAAAAGATCCTTTGTATGTAGGATGAGTGAGAAGTAGTTGGGTAAGTTGAGTAGAGAAGAGAAGAGAGGAGAGTCGAGACTCTGTTGCAGTTCGAGCTCAAACACATTGTAAAGAGGCATTTTCAGATTAATACAATCAGAGCAGTTTTTCCTGCATGTTATTCTATGTATGATGAATGTCTTCATGTGTGTGTATTTATATGTTGTAGATGTATGATTAGGTGTGCATTTACATGAACGGATAGATTTTCCTATCTATGGGTTCTTTGATTTCAGGTTTGGATTCTTTGAGGCTTCATGCATGAGTGCATGACAGAGTGTTGTTGTCTCTGAAAGCCAGTGCAAGGGTCGCACTTCTGAAGTCTGTGAATTCAGACAAAGACATGCTAGGAGGGCGCACCATCTGATGTCATTGACTCAAGGAGAATAATCAAGGTTGTTGAATACCTTGGAGGTGAAGACTATGCAGAGGAAGGCACAGAGAAGACAGAATTACTAAAGGTTTTGTAGAGCTCTTCCAGGAGGGCATTGAGCACATGCATAGAAGGCACAAGAAAATAACTCTTGTTTGAGTTCAGAGGAGAAGACCAGAACCACTGTGGGTTTTGTAGAGCTCTTCCAGGAGGGCATTGAGCAAGTGCCAGAGTGCACAGAGAAATATTAGAGTTCGGAGGAAGAAGAAGTGGCATAGGAGGACCTTCACAGGGTTGTTGAATACCCTGCAATCTTAGCAAAGAGTGCTTGAACATAAGTTGCCAGAGGGAATTTACATCCCTTCAAGGAGAGAAAGGGGCAGAGACCATTGAGGTCCGAGCAGTTGAAGCTCAAGGAGGACAAAGACCTGTGCAAGGAGTGCACTAGGCCAACACTCGAGTGAAGTGTTGATAGACAGACACCTGAAGGCTCGTCAAGCACAGGGAGTGTGCACAGAGCGAACTTGTCTCATGTTCAAGAAGCTTAGGAGGAGCAGTGCTTTCACACATAGAGTCCTACAAAGGTTGCAGAGGTCAAGAGGAAACCCTTTGGAGGGTTCTGAGTTCGACAGAGCTCAGGAGGGATAGTGCTATTGTACACAGAGCCACAGTTGAGAGGAATTGTAGAATTTGGGGAAACTCTTTGAGGTTTCATAGTCCCGAAGCTCAGGAGGAGGAGTGTCCCAAGAACGCAAATAGAAGCCGAGCATATAGGCTTCACAGTGGAGACCAAGACCAGGGTCTTTGAAGCTTTAGAAATCTTTTAAGGCAGGAAGAGGGAAGTGGAACCAGCAAAGAGCTACAGTTATCATCGATTCGGTGCTGGAAGAGATCTGGACCATTGAATCTACGTCCAGGCAAGCAGGAAAGCGTTGAAGGAAGTGTCGAATAGCTGATAGTCATTGGATCTTGCAGAATTGCAGGGTAGTTAGAGGCCGGTGAAACCCATCACCCAAGATTCGAGGGTTAATGTGAGTCATTAATCTCATTTCAATCCACGTCATTGGATTCTCTCGTGGATTTGGGATTTGGGAGTTTGGAGAGGGTAGAACAAACTCTTGATTTCACAAAGCTCTGAGTAGCGAGGAGCAGAGACAGTCATTGGATCCAGATCACGGGAAGACCGTTGGATCATAACCTTCTCTATATCATGTATCGGGGGTTCGGAGGTTGGAGGAATCACTTTCGACTTTAGACATTGCGAAGTACCGAGGGCTAGGTCTCGGGTGAACATGTGGCACGTCCATCAGGTGGTGGACACTCGTTGCCTAGGAAGGAGTCAACATTCTATTGACTTATCACACTTTAGAGATTTGCAAGAAAAGAGCACGAGAGCTCGACACTCCAACTCGCGAAGTCGCGAATAGCGAGAGGTGCTAGCAGTTAGCCCTAGCCTATGGTTATATGTAGAGGGCGTTAACAGGAGTATCTATACCTGTATCGCAAGCTCGGGTATCAGAGGTTTGGAGAAAGAGGAGTCGAGAGCTTCGACTCACGAACTCGCGAGTTGCGAGTTGCGAAAGGCGCTTGTGCTAAGGCCCATTTGTGGTCGCGTGAGGGAGAATCTCGCGCCTAGTGCTTGTTCGCACAAGTGGGGTTTCCAAAGGACTTGTGGATCGGATTTTGTGAGGTTCCAATAGGGATCTGAGAGAGACGCTTCGGCTCAGGGAGAAATTAGAACGATCCTGTGCAGATCTCGGCCCGAGGGCTAAGGGGGGTTTGCACCACACAAGCCCATACACTTGCTTCTGCTGCAAAGAGAAGCTCTATGTAGAGGCCATCGATGTGGCAGTGACATTCTACTTACTGTGAGCATGGATCACAAAGAAGACGAACTTCTCGGTCTGTGAAATGACCTTGTTGTATTTCTTAGTAGAGATTAAAGAAATAGTGGTAGGCAGCGCTACCTTTGGTATCATGTACAATTGTCTACCCAAAGTAATAATAAAATTGTGGGGTATAGACTCATACACAGCATGTCGCTTCCACAAAAATGGTTATCCTAAAAGAACATCAAAAACATCAAGGGGAGAAATATCACACAATACCTCATCTTTAAAGGGCTTGATGTCGTAGGTAAAACGACATTGTTGGCTGACACAGAGATCTCTTCCTTGGTGAATCCACCCGATGGTGTAGGGATGTGGATGTGGTGTCGTCAGTAAGTCAAGTCGCTTGACGACCTCTGCTGAGATCAATTTCTTATGACTACCGTTATTGACAATAAAATGAAGCAGAGCCCCCTTTACCCACATTTGTGAGTGAAAGAGGCGTTCCCCTTTCTCTGGTTCTTTTGGTTCGCTTGGATGGAATTTGGTGGTAGCGATAGTGGCACTGGGTTCGACAACAATAATTCTCTTCCCTCCTTCTGGATTTGATTCGGAGTCAGAATCTTCCTCTGACTCGAAATATTTCAACTCAGTCACCAGTGACTTCTTGGAGCGGCATTCTTCGATGTTGTGCCAAGGGATTTTATAGTATTCACACCATTTTCATGTGTCCTTCTTCGACTTCTCATTACCCTTCTTGTGTTGTGGCTTAGACTAGTTGTCCTAAGAGTGGACATCTTCGCTCTGTCCCTTGTTTTGTGGGTTGGGGCTGCCTTTTCCCTGCTTCGGCTGTCAGGCGTTTGCAGATCCAAACTCTCACCTATTCTACTTAAATTTCTACTCGATCTTGACAGCATATCTACAAGTCGTACCCAATAATGTGATGTCCATAAACTCCATTTTTATTTGAATGTATCTATGCAAACAACCACGTTATTTGAGCACCAGATGTCATTCAAAGTCTTTGATACCTAATTTGGTGTGCAGGGTATGGAAAATATTGATGAAATTTGTTACTATCTGACGTAGGGTGGTCCATCTTGCGTACTGGGCCTCGTAGCATCCAACAGGATAGTATTGTTCTTTAATGGCATCCCTAAAGGAATCCCGCGTGGGGGTGACCACAAATATTGCAGATTCCTCTATGGCCCTTTGCTCAAAGTAAGTATCCCACCAATCCTTAACATGGGGGATGGCCATAAGGAGTGCAAAAGTAATATTTTCCCTATCGGAAAAATTATGGACCGCAAAATAACCTTCGAGCAGATTCAGCCATCTATCTACAATATATGCTTCTATCAGTGCTTCAAATAATGAAATATCAAAATTTACTTGTACCTTGAAGGGGGTTGCATGGTCGCTTGATGATGATGTGTCTCTTATGGGCAGCCGTTGAAGGATCTGTGCAAATTTATCCATCATTTCATTCCGTTGTTGCGAAAGGGATTCCTCGAGCAACATTTTAAAAGGGTATTATGCTCCATCATCTTTATTTTCATCCCCCATGGGTTGTTTTCGAGATCGAAGCAGCTGATATTGCAAAGGCTCGATTGGTTCGAGTCCCAAATTATTGTACCCATATCTTGTCGGGGACATGCATGAAGTAAAATAAATGAAGAACAAACTGCTCTGATAACATTGATCCAGATTTATGAGCAGAACAAAATGGATAACATACTGAATACAATAACACTGAGATATGGAGTACAACAACAGATATCCAATGAACAATAACTTATATTGAATAAATAAAGTAGGTTGAAACTATAAAACTACAGAACTAAAAACAACTTGCTTGAATGGTGGTATTTATCTTTGAGAAGATATACAGTTGTTATGTGCATCAGTCTAAGAAGAATGAATACAATGAAGCTCCAAAGGCCCTTTTAACATTACTCTTGAATGCCAAAACCCTATACATCCAAAAACCTAACCCTAGGAGATGAAATGCCAAAATTTATGTGGGACCCTATGGGTAAGTTGGTACCTCAATTTCTCGGGGTCATAACTTCTGCGTACGACCTTCGTTTTAGGCACGTGATAGCCCATTGGAAAGGTCTTCTCAAGAACTACACATTATTCTGTCAAACTCTAACTTCGTCTATAGTTTGACTTTGGCAAGCCAAAAAAACATTGTTTAGGGCCCCAAAATGGCCCTAGAAGTACAAAAAGATGTGCTAACATGAAAACTTCCAAAATAATCTAGTTGGATTAGGTGGGAGGCCACCAGTCTCCACCTGGAAGATGTGTAGGGCTTCAGACATCCCCGAAAGTGTAGAACCCACAATTAAAAATAATTACAGAAGAACGTGTTGAACTAAAAATTCTCAAGAGGAGCCAGTTGGAATAAGTAGGTGGCCACCAATATCCACCTGGATCACTCACATGTTGCCAATATAGCATCCATTTAATCTACCTCGGCAGAGATCAATGCCACTAAATGGTTCTTCCTATAAAACCAGGAAATAATTCTCAATCCAATGTTGAAACAACATGAAGTACTCTTTATGTCCTCTACATATCCTTCCCAATTAGCATTTGTAAAGCCTTCCCATCTCACTCCACCACTACGCTCATATAACAAATCGTACACCATTGTCCCTCTGAGGTAGCGCATTACATGTTTCACAACAATCCAATGTACTCTCTGAGGGTCCACCATGAACTGACTCAAAGATTGTACTGCAAGACTAATATCTGGTCGAGTGTTTTCCAAATAAATGAGTAATCCAATCAACTAATGATAGACAATGGGATCTATTATATTTGAATCCTATGCATCGATATTCCTCCAGTTCGTGACTAGAGGCCTGGACATGGGCCTACAATCTATCACCCTGAACCCATGCAAGATCTCCACTGTATACTTCACATGTCCCAAGAAGAAGTGCCCATCTAGTTGCAAGACCTCCAGACCAAGGAACTAAATCATCAACCCAAGGTCTTTCATCTCAAACTCAGCTGCAATATTAGTCTTGCAATCTACTATCAGTTGTGTGTCCCCTTTCAGAAATAGGTCATCTACGTATAACACAAGTATGAGAGGTGCCTCCCCTATAAGAAAATACATGTTTAGTTCTGCCTCACTCCACTAGAAACCCATCTTGAGGTTCCTACTTGAGCCCATACAAGGCTCGCCTCAATCTGCAAACATGTGTCTCTTTGTCACTGACCTCAAACCCCTATGGTTGCTCAACATATACCTCATCCTCAACAAATCCATTGAGGAAGGCAGTCTTCACATCCATCTGGTGAATGCGCTAGACCATTTCTACTGCTAAAGAGATAATATCCATTATCGATGTATATATGTCCATTGGGGTGAAAGTCTCCTCATAGTCGTCTCCCTCTCTCTTTGAAAACCCCTTGGCCATGAATCGTTCTTTGTACTTTTCCACGTTTTTTTCTACTGCATGCTTGACTTTGTAGATCCACTTGGATCCTACCACCTTCTTACCCTCGGGCCTGGGCACCACCTCCCTTACATAATTATTCATAATGAAGGCATATCCCTCCATCATGGCCACTTGCCACACTCCATGTTGTGTAGCCTGCTCATAGGTGAAAGGCTCTGCATCAATAAGTTGTGTCATTAATTCCATGTACCCAAGTCTCTCTAGTGGCTTACTTCATTTGAAGTCTCTCTATGGAAGCCATGTCGGTCTGGAATCACTTATTGTGAACTTATACCACTTACGTCATGGCCTAATTTCATGCTCCTGTGGAACTGCATCATGCTCCTCCTCCTCATCATCATCTAGTTCCTAATGATCTTATCCAACAGTCTCTCTCTGAACACATCTATCTGATCCTATACCATGTGTTTGTTGTTGTGATCATGTGCTCTAACCCTGAGCCTCCTTTATCTTGACCCTTGAGTCTTGTCCCCAATAGTCCTCTAAATATGTTTGAAAATATATCGACCTCCTCAATGCACGCTCCTCCTCGAACTGTACATCCCTACACACAAGGATCTTTCTATGTTATGGCACAAAGATCTTTTAGGACTTGGAAGCCTCTCTATAACCAACCAAAATCCCCTTGCCTATTGTGGGGTCCATCTTTGTCCTCTTCTCTGAAGGGACGTGACAATGACATACGTTGCCCCAGATGAAAAAATTACTCACATCTATCATGGTACCTGTAAATACCTCCTCAGGTGTCAAATTCCCCAAAACTATGTGGGGACTCATGTTCTGAATATAAACGGTAGTGTGACTAGCCTCTGCCCACAAAAATAGTGGAAAAACTTAATCATGTATCATCACCCATGTTGCTCTGAGTATGGTTCGGTTCTTCCTCTCAGACACTCCATTATGTTGAGGATTGTAAGTAAATGTGAGTTCCTTCTTGATCCCCACTGATGTGCAGTAATCCGCAAATTGAATGGAGGTGTGCTCACCTTCGTTTTCATATCTCAAAACCTGAATCTTCCTACCATTCTGGCTCTTAACCAAATATTTGAACTCCTGAAATTTGTCGAATAGTTCAACCTCGGTCTTCAAGAAGTATATCCAAGTCTTCATGGAGTAGTCATCAATGAATAGAACAAAGTATTTGAAACAGACTCCACACTCATCGAACCACATACATCTAAATGAATAATTTCCAATACTCCCTTGGTCCTATGCTCACTCGGTGGAAATGGTCTCTGAGCATACATTCCCATTTCACAACCCTTGCAAGGGTATTTTCTCTTTGTTGTGAACTTAGGCAATCTAGTGACTACCTATCTCAAGTGCCCTAGCCCACCAAAGTGTATGTGTGTCATCCTCTTGTTCCACAACTCACCCATATCTATGGTTGTACTGACCAATGTTCTCACTGGTTGAAACTGTAACTTTTACACCTTCTCTTCTCAAACCCCAATCATTTTTTCCATCTTCTTGCTTGACCGTGTTGGCCTGACAAACACCCTTCCCTTACAGAAGGTGACTTCATACCCTTTATCCACCAGAGTAGATATTGAGATGAGGTTCTTTGTCGACATAGGAACATATAGTACCTCAGCAAATCGGATTGTTTTACCCGACTCCCTATGAAATGAGATTGTGCCAACCCCTTTCACCTTGTAGTGTCTCTCATCTCCAAGCTCTAAAACCAAATTCACGCCTCCCACCTGTATCCTAGTGAAAAACTCATTGCGCCCTATCATATGAAAAGATGATCTATTGTCAACAAACCACGTGTATGAGATTGATGCACTAGACAATGAACATACAGGCTATGAAACAAAAATCCTCCTCGAAGCTTTTGGCAAACACATAGACTCCTGCAAAAGTTGTCATCTGCGATTGGTTCTTCTTCTTCTTCTCTAGACATTGTGAGGAAAAATGTCCCATCTTGTGACACTGGAAACATTTGACTTTAGAAAAGTCAGTTTTCTTTTTCTTCCCACCTATTGTAGCTTAAAATGTCCACCTAAAAAATTTTGAACTTTTGCTATCCTCATCACTTATCCATGTTTGGTTATTTTGAAGAAAACCTTATTTAGATGAAATTTTGTCACTATCGCCAACCTTGACCATTTATCTTTGCTCATAATCATGATAAGTTTTAACTTATGCATTATTTATTTATGTCATGTTAAACTATTTGTGGAGATCCATTGTTTTGACCATAATCCTAAAACCTTAGGTTAAACACCTACTTAACCTTACCTAGTCATGACTAATCTAGTATTAAATCAAATATTTAAATTAAAACTAATACCATTGGTCCCTTTAGTGAGCAATCGGATGTTCTCTTAAATTAATCAATATTAGTAACATGGATATGCACAATAGGAGATATCATTTTTATAATAATAAATATAGCCTATTACTATATGTTTAATGCATACATATAAATATCATTAATACAAAATTTGTATAGATTACATTATAAACGAGCTTATATATAATAATTTATTCAAAAATAATAATAAATAATATAACACACAATAAAAATAATAAATAATCTTGAGAATCTCTTATTCTATTTGTGAGCGGAATAAAATTTGCAGTGGAACGATGTGTTCCTTGATTTAAAAAAATATATATATGCTAAAAATAATGCTTCACTGATATATATAGAGTCCAATGGCGTGATAAATTGTGTACTGACTGGTGAATGCAGTTGGATTCAAAAATCTTGTCCGAGGTCAAGTAAATTAGATCCAAGAGCAATGGCTTTATACGATCTCTATCAATGATTTACGCCCCTTCACACCACAGAGAAGACAGTCTTGAGAAATCCATGGCACTTGAACTAATATCAAATGTAACTCTATACACCCAGTGATGGCTCTCAAACTCTATTGGATAACTATTTCTGGCTCGTTCCCAGCTGCAACTCTGTTAGCAAATAGTACAGTTGAACCTCGATAATTTGGAAGGACCATTGTTTATATTTTTCTTTTGATCATAACATTTAATAAGGGACGGTCCAATTGGCCGAACCCTAATCCATGATCATTTAGTTTTGGTTTAAAGGGATCTAGGTCTCGAGAATAGCATCTGAAAAGAGCCAGCGCTTTCCATTTGACGTGAAATCACGCAGTGATTTCAGTTTGGGGCGATATAAAGAAATCGTTTCTGATTTCCATTGAAAACGAGGTAGCTTATGTTTAGGGTTTCATTCATTATGTTAGTTAATGATCATACAGTGGATTGGAGTTCTCAGACACCTAACCTCAACGATTTTTAAGCGGAGACATTCATATTGTTTCCATGGAATGATACTGGAAAGTGTGTTGGTTTTCCAACATTAATGTTTATATAAAGTCTTATTAGACTATCATAATAGTCTTTTAATAAACTTTAGACTTCTCTGGCATTGTAACTAAAATAAACCAGAAAATATTTAACCAATTCACTTCTGGAAAGCAGTTACAGAAGAAACCCTAACTGATGTTGAAGGGATAAAAAGGGAAGCGTTGGGCATTTTTGGGATCGGGTCCGTGGGGAAGGAAAGAAGGCGTAGCTTTCATCCGGGCCAAATCTGTAAAAGTATGAAGACATGTAATAGCTTTATTTGCATGTTTTTATATGACGAGAGGATTCTTCTTTTTGTTTTATTCTGTTTGTATTTTTCTTGTGTTTATCTCAATCATTTTATGAGTTTTAAAAATTATTCAGAGATATGGTTAGGAAGTAATTTTTTTATGGTGGTTTGACATGTTCAGCATTTATTTTGTTTTACTTTCTAATCTTCATTAAAGTTATGATTATGTCTATTTAAATTCATGATGGCTTATATTTATTATCAGATGAGGCTGCATTTATCTTTGTTAATGTTGAACAATGGGTTGGTACTTACCTCAGTAGACATGCATTAAGGTATTGATTATTTAGATTTCTTGAATTACATTTAGATAGTTGCATTATGCATATTATTTGATAGTGCATTTTCTTCGAGGTTATTATATTAATTGATGTACACCCTCCATTAGTATCCTAACTTTATTATTTATTACTTTCATCATTGTAATAGAAAATGGGATTATAGTGCCCTCTTGACTAGACGGATTGTGTAGTTTTTGTTATTTATATTACATGACCTTTCCCTTTCTAAACTTTATTTTATTTCCTTTTGGGTATAAGCGTTATTGAATATCATTTGATTGAGGGTTATCCCTTCTACCTTCTAGATTCTTCCAAGAAAGCTCAAAGATGGAAGAGGTTTCTAAATTCCTCTTTGAATGCCTTGACATCGTTTACTAGCCAGGGGCAATTTTGAGGAACAACATCTTTTTTTGTCATGAGGAACAACATCTTTTTTTGTCATTATCTAGGACTAAAGTTAAAAGTTTATTTTTGTCATTATCTAGGACTAAAGTTAAAAGTTAAAAGTTTGTCATTATCTTTTTTTCTATACTTGGTTTTCCTAACAATATGCTTGATATTAAGATATGGGGTAAATGTCTTCCTCAATTTTGAGAAGATGATGATGATATCCTTGTCAACATTTACAATATTTTCACAATTATATGGATATGTTAGGTATTAGATATTATTTTCGGGATTAACTGTGTAGTGTAAGTCATTAATCTATGACCCATATTCATGAGTATTAGTCGCAACTG
>ML851504.1:0-30944 GCA_009831015.1 Picea engelmannii
CATGGTCTCTAGGTTGAAAGAATTTGTATCTGCACAACTCATGATTTTATAAGGGCCTCCCCATAGACTGTCGAATTTTTTGTGCATACTAGGCTTTTCTTTTCTTTTATCCCATAGTAGGAAAATATCTCCTTTGGAGAAATTTATTTCCTTGTCTTTATGATCAAAGGTGTTCTTTATCTTTTCTTGATTTCTCGTCATTTGACCCAAGGCACTTGTCGACATCTCATCTAGCTCTATCAGCTGATTGATCCTTCCTTCGATTTCTTCTGCATCTGTGGTGTATTGTTGAGCAAAACGAAGGATAGGGATTTGGAGGTTCACAAGAAGTTTTGATTCAAGTCCATATACTAGCTCAAAAGGAGTTTTTCCTGTGGAAGTTTTTGTCGTTATCCGATCCGCCCATACTACGTATTTTATTTTGCTATCCCATGACTTTTTATTCTCTCCGACAACCTTCTTTAGAATATTCATGAGGTTCTTATTGGTTGATTCTACTAATCTGTTTCCTTGTGGGTAGTAGTTGGAGGAATGGGATAGGGTAATTCCATATTTGAAACAAAATTCTACTAGAGCATAGGAGCTGAAAGCTTTGGCATTATCCATAGTGATCTTGGAAGGGGTGTCGAACCCAGTTATGATCCGATCTTCCAAGAAATTCACGACTACTTCCTCAGTGGCCTTTTTTGTAAGAATTGATTCAACCCATCTATTGAAATAGTTTGTAGTTGTTAGGATCCACCGATAGCCATTACTTGAATTGTCTTTGAACTCACCAACAAAATCCAAACCCCATTGCTGAAAGGGTGCCTCTACTACCACCAGTTTTAGGGGATGTGCTGGGAATCTCGGTTTGTCGGAGAAGTACTGCCAAGGTTGGAAAGATCGAATGTGTTGGTAAGTGTCTGAAAAAAGTGTTGGAAAATAATAGCCAGCCCTCAAGATCTTATGGGCAGTAGTACGAGCAGGAAAATGTCCACCACAATGCCTAGAGTGCAATTCTCCCAGTATCTTCTTTGCCTCTTCCTTGTTTACACATCGAAGTATAACACCATCAGGATTTTTCCATCCAAGTCCATCTTTAGTCAAGAAGTATTTCATATCTCTCAATCTCAAATCCCTTCTCTTGTAATCCACTAAGTGATCAGGGAAAGACATAAGTTCTTTAGATAATAAACGATATCGGAATACCGCTCGTCATGTTCTAGTTCACTGATCATTACATTTACTTTCTCATTCTCACCCATCTGTATGGCTTCCTGATTGCTTTCAGTCAACATTTGGGCCAAACCTTGTCCTTTTATTATCTTGGTGGGTTTTATTTCTAAGTCATACTCCTGGATTTTGGAAAACCACTTTCCTCAAGTACCCATGCAGTCTTGTTGTGATAAAACATCCTTCACAGTTGGGTATGGGACATAAGCCTTGATTTTATTGTAACCGATGTAGTTCCTAAAGTGTTTGAGGGACTTGACCAAGGCATAGGCTTGCTTCTCTGTGATGGAGTAGTTTAACTCTGGGTCTCTTAGGACTTTTCTCATAAATTCCATGGGGTGTTCATAATTATCAGCGTTCTTTTGCATCATGACACCTGCAATAGTATCTTGGGAGGCAAATGAGAATATTATGTAATCTTGCGAAAAATCGGGACTAATCAAGAAGGGGGATTGGGAGATAGATTTTTTGATATCTTCAAAATATTTGTTGGTCTCATCTCCCCACCTAAAAGAAACATCCTTTTTCAGCAGAGCACTCAAAGGTTTTATCCTTTCAGCAAAAATTGGCACAAATCTGTGGATGAAGTTGATTTTTCTGAGAAAATATTTCAAGGCTTTCTTATTGGTCGGAGGGAGGACATCCTTTATCGACTGGACTCTTTCAGGATCAATGGAGACTCCTCTTTGTGAGGCCACGTGTCCTAAAAATTTTCCTTCGTCAATCCCAAAAACAAATTTCTTAGGATTCAGTGAGATACCATACTTTCTGCATCGCTCAAAAACAATCCTAAGGTGGGAGAGATGATCTTTCCTATTCTTGGACACAACTGTAAGGTCATCTTGGTAAATTTCTATGATCTTTTGTATGAGGTCTCTGAAGGAAAAGTCCATTTCTCTCTGAAAAGTGGCACCAGTGTTCATAAGACCAAATGACATCCTTAAGTACATAAAAGTTCCCCAAGGTGTAGTGAAAGAAATTTTGAGTTGGTCTTCCCTTTTGAGTAAGACTTGGTTGTACCCTGAGAACCCATCTAGCATAGACATCATCCCTGCCCCTATGACCCGCTGAAGAAAATGTTCCATGTTTGGGAGGGGATAATTATCCTTTAAAGAAAACTAGTTGAGGTTGTGGAAATCAACACACAGGCGGATATCACCATTTTTCTTCCAAACAACTACCAAGTTTGACATCCAAGAAGAGTACCTGATAGGGGCTATGATACTAGCGTCAACCGTCTTTTGGAGCTCCTTTTGTATCTAGCTTGCCAACTTCGGGTTGATATGCCTTAGGTTTTGTTGGAATGGCTTGGCTCCTTCTACCAAAGGTATGGCATGTTGGATGACATCCCTCCTATAGGCCTTCAAATCATCATAGTTCCAAGCAAAGGTATCTTTGAATTCTCTAATGAGCGCTAGTATCTCCTTTCTTTCTTTCTCGGTGGTCCCCTTTCCTATTTTGACCATCCTTGGGCCCATCTCTATACTGATATTGAATTCTAGCACTTCTTTAGCTTGCTTGTTGCTTCTCTTTCCCTTGAAAACATCATGCCTGTCAAAAAGGTTTTCTAGGGGAATACAACCCTTTGGTAAGGTATTGTTTTGTAGGTTGATGAATTCCAAATCCATAGAGTCGGCCAGGAAAGAAACTTGTGAATCGGTAAATTCTTTGCTGTTCTCCATGAATCTGATAATTTGATCATCATCCTCGAACACCTGCCAATGCTCCAAATTGTCGGGAACAGAAGGCCTAAAAAGAACCTCCATCTTGCATAGGTCATGAAAAGGTCCTTCACATGGTTGTAAAGTAGAGGTGGAGACAACCAAAGCATCAACCACGTGTTTTTCTTCTTGAGGAACGGCTTCGATTGACACATTTCTAAAGGATTTTGAAAGGGTTTGAGCCACATCTCGATACTTTTTCAACTTCTCATTTTTAGTGGCAAATCTCATCAAAACTTGCGACACAATGAGGTCTGAGTCCCCCTTTACTTCCAGGATTGTAACACGTTTTTCATTTGCTAGATTGAGTCCTAGAATCAAGGCCTCATACTCGGCCACATTTTTGGTGCAACGGAATTCCAGCCTATATGAATGGTAAAAGACCTCACCCGAAGGGGTTGTTAAAACTACTCCAGCGCCTGATCCAGAGGTTGAGTGTGATCCATCAAATTCCAAGGTCCAGATTCCTTTGGTTTCTTCAATGGTATCCATATCTAACTTCCCTTCCTGGATGAACCAATCATTAAGGCCACTATCGATGCATAAAAGTTTGTCATTTGCTTCATTAGAGGTATCAACCGGGGAGCCAACGAGGAGCTCATTATAGATGATAAAGAATCCCCCTTCAGGATGAGGGATGGTTTCTTTGGATTGATTCTTGTAAATACTTCCATTCAAGTGATCTGTGAGATCTTTGTGAAGAATAATCCCAAAATTCTTTACATCATCTATGATGAACACATTTATCAAGAAAGGGGCACTGGGGCAGAAGTCAAAGGCCACCTTGAGGTTGTTAATGTTTCCTTTCGCAAAGTCACCTCCGGTATTTTCTTGTGAGATCTTCAGACCTAATTGATGCATAACTTCTTATGTCATCATGTTGGTTGTGCCACTTTGGTGAAGGAGACAGTTGTGGAGGAGAGAAACTTTGACTCGGAGGGAGACATAAAAAGGTGTGAATTCACAAACTCTGGAAATAGGGTGTCCCACTTGGTGGATAAAGAGAGAGAAATATTCAGGAAAATTTGGCCCAACATTTTTGGGTAAGGTAGCCTCAACTTCATCCTCAGGATGGATCCTTTTCAAAGGGGGTTCTTGGGAAAGCATAACACTTTCATGGGAGAAGCTCCATTTCCTCTTAGTGGGAGTGAGTTTGACCTGGAGGATCCTTGGAGGTTCAGGCTCCACCATAGGCTCATGACTAAGATCCCATAGTTCACAATTTTGTGTAAGATTTGTTTGATGAATGTAATCATCAAAATCAAGGTTCCTTTCAATCTGAAAGGCCATGTCTTGTGCTTCTTCTAGGGTCGAGGGTGACCGATCTTTGAGAGTGAACTGCAAAACTCCTTCCAATGAGTTCAAGTAGTGTTGGAGGACAACTTCTTCTAAGAAACTAGATCTGATCTTCTTGAGGAGAAGGTTGAACCTATCATCGAAATCCATAATGCCCTCGCTAGAGGCTTTGCAAACATCATTATATTGAGAGTAAATGGAATCCATGCTTTATTTTTCACACCAATCTTTCTTGAAGGCTTGTTCAACATCTTCAAGGGTTTTGATGCTTCCCTTCGGGAGTTTATTGACCCATCTTCTGGCACTTCTAGTGAGTGAGCTCACAAAGAGCCTTAAAAATACATCGAGGTGTTCTTGTCTGGATTGGTGAAATTGGAATGCATCACAGAAGTCGTTCTAATGAGAGTTTCTATAATATCTATCTTCCCCTGAAAACTTTGGTATCCAGGACTCGACCTTCTTGGGTAGATCATGTAACCCCCCTTGGGTGTTAGGTAGGCTTAAAGGACCAAAGAGTTCTTTATGAGACCATTTGGGAGAACTTACACGGGTGATAGGATTTGTGGAGGTCACGGTAGTAGATGAAAGTATATACTGACGCCCACTATGAGTCGTCATTTTCTATTTGTGGAATCACCAGATGATTTGCTTGAAATCATCAAAGAAAAGGGAAAACACCCTAGTGGAGTCACCAGGTAAGCTCATAAGATAAGGCTCTGAGGAAAGGCTTACCGAAAAGGTTTGTCGTTTGAGGAGAATTGACTCAGTGTTCCCCAACAATGGCACCAAAATGTTATCGCACAGTTTGTAGCTAGGTCTAAAGGCTGGAGGATTGAGGCCAAACTGGCGTAACAGGAACCTTCCCCACCCACTGTCACCTCAATGGGGAGGTTCTTTCTATTTAGGCAGGTTAACCTAGGGAAGACGTCCCCAGTAACCTGGGGTTTTGAAGAGGTTAAAGTATAAAATCCAAGGGAAAAGTTCCTCCTCACAGGTTACCACCAAGGTCAGAAAGTCTGGCTAATCAGCCAATAAATGAAGTGTATGCCCAAATGAAAACACCTACCCGGAACAAGACAACAACAATACAATATATATGTAGGCTATAAATCAGTGGGTTAGTACTTCATGTGACTATCTAACAATAATATATAAGCAATGAAACAACAGATATTAATGAGATCAACGTTTTGTCAAAATAGCAATGTAGAATTATCAATTCATCAATAACTATTGAGATGATATAGAAAAGAATATATCCAATCAATCATTTACTCAATAAATGCCTTTAACCATCATCTAATTTCTTATTATCAATGTTTGTTGCGTGAAGATGGAATAACCAACTATGATGTCAGCCTAGTTAGGGTTTGAAAAATCAAAGTTTTGAGAGTTGTTTTGGACACTACGACTTCAACGTTGTGTGTCTAAGATCAGTGTGTAAGGGTATATGGAGTCATTCAAGGAGAGGACGCAAGGTTGAAGGAGTAATAGACTAAAGACAAGAGGGAAGGGTTCTAGAGTGTTGCAATGGCGGGGCCCTAGAATCAAAACCCTAGGGGAAAGAGGCTTACTCCGGTGTTGCTTAAGCAAGGCCTCATGCTCTTTTCCTTCTTTAGGTCAAACTTGGAGAAACGGCTAGCAAAAGAAAAGATTTAAAACAAGAGGATTTAATGAGGGAGAGTGTTGCAATGGCAAGGCTCTATCACTAAAACCCTAGAAGATGGACAACCCTAGGTGTATATAACCTAGGCCTAGGACGTCACCCTCCTTTTAACCCTCAAAATCAAAGCTAGCTTAAGTGAAGAAGTGAGAAGAGTGTAGAAAATGATAGGCTCTTTCTTCCTTCTTCAATGGCTAAAAATTTCTCTCTAAGGTAACATGACACAAGGACCTACCTGTGTTCTTGTCACCTTGGGTTTTAAAATCAGCAAATTTATAAGTAAATGAAAGAATACTAACATACAACCATTCAATCAAGAAGTTTTGTAGCAAAACACTTATATATCATGAAGAAAGGCATGTGAAAACCCTAGTTGTAAACCTTCCTCAAGAGAAATGCCAAATATGTCAAGAAAAGCCTTCCATCAACAAGTGTGCCTCCTTTAAAAGACCAAATACCCAAACTAGGGCGCAAAAATCAGACCTCACAAGTGTGAGTTGTTGTGTTATCTTCAAATGAGGGAAAACATCCTCAATATATAGTGTATCATGACCTTTAATTTAAAATTAGGTCATTAAAAATAGTTGACAAGGCTACAAACTAAAATCATATTGTTTTTAGATTAAATGCTAAGTAAAAGACTCGAATGAGAAAAAAGTGAGACGTCAAGCCCCTCTGAGGGAGATGTTAGGCCCTTTTGGGGCTAGTCCAGCATCCAGAAGTCAAACGTTAGCCCTTTCCGGGCTCCTCCAAGCTGCCACACGTGGCAGCCATCTTGTCAAACTGCCACATTCTCAAGGATACTTCAAGACTTCTTGGGTGACATCCTGATCATCAAAAGGAAAACGTTCCATCTGAAGTGGGTCAACCCCCCTGGGTTGGGCTCAGCCAAAGTGTCCTGGGTGGAACGTCCTTCTTCTTCTCATATGAAAAGGCTCATTCAATCACTGTCCTTTCTCTGCCCCTGATGGGGTCCCAACAACCATCTGATGGGCTCTTCAACCCCATGGAGGTCTGAACTAATCATCTCCCCATGTGTACCGTCCCAACTGGTACCTGTCCATCGAGCATGGTCCTGCACATCAAAAACTTCGCCCTCCATGGGCTCATTATTCCCAGGGATCATAGCAATGTTAATCATATTTCATCATTAATTTTATCAAATACATGCATAAAAACCCCTGATATATCATTCAATAGCTCAAATATATTACAATGACCTACAATATAGAGCTGAAGAAAAAGACAAAATAACCTATTGGGCCAGCATCCATAAGAAAAGGAAAGTTTCCAGAGGGTATCATCCAAGCCATGTAACGCGAGATGATGTGGTCAAGGGATGTCTGGACACATGGGTAGAGTGAAGGACAAGGATGCAAGATATTATATGTGGGTGCCTTTGTAGAAGGCGAGTTGTACCTGTCATGGATGCAATTCTTTCCAAACCCTTTATTGCCTTTTCTTATTTATTTTATTTCAATGTCTAACTAGAGGAAACTGCCTTGGCGTGGTGACCAGAGCTGACAGTGTTACCCACAAGTACTTTCACAGAGATGATAAGGCTGGCTCGTGATGAGACCCCATTCCCTTGGCCACGCAACCAAAGGTCACTACCCTAGCATGGTAACCAAATAATGGCAATGTCATACTGCCACGTACCCATGAACATAATAGTCTGGCTCGTGATGAGACACCCTATCCTCTTGGATAGGTCTTGTTTTGTTATTTTTCTTCAGGTCCCTCTTATTTCTTGCTGAGAGGATTTTTATTGCCTTCTCGGGGATCCCTGGTCGAGGCATCTCTAGGTTTCATTTTTATGGCTTTTAACTTTTACCAGCTTCTTTTACCTTCTGGGCCTTTAGCCCCTTCTTCCCATGAGATAAGGTGTAACCCCTCTAACAGATCATCTTAATGTACAGGCTAGGGGAAAGGGGCAGATGAGTGGGAGATAAGATGTAAAAGTGATGATGTGATGGGAGCGGATGATGGCCCTTCAAAATCCCCCCTGGGTGGCAAACCAAAACCTATGGGTACAAGCTTGCTAGGATACCCTGTCAATCCCCCAAACCATGGTCAAGTGGGTTAATGTAAGATCCAAGTAGTCATCATAAATAAAATGAATATGACGCATATAGCTAAAGGTTATAATGATCAAATATGACACATACCATGATACCTGGACCAATTACCTCATGGAGAAAGAGTCCTCTCCGATACAAGTCCAAGTCGAAGGTGATGGATGTTGTTGCTACTGACAAGACAAGTCCGATGAAAGATAAGAAAGATGCCCCCCCTAGGGCCATGCTCAGGTCAATCCTGATCTTGGTACTCCATGTCTAGGAGTTGTGGACCTTGAGACATGATCTCCTAGTTATCCCATGAAATCGGGGATAACACTTCCTACTGTTGAATCAGGGGATTTAGGCCGCATCAACAGATCCCACCATTGTCTTGAAGATTTAAATTATACCACGGTGGGTAATATTCCATGTATATCATGTGATATCACTAGTCTATATCTAGTGGATGGTTGCTTGAAGTTTGAGCCCTGGGAGGCTTTCCAAGACAATGAGGAACTTCGGTCTATGCCAATGGTTATGTCAAGCCCTCGTTCTTTTGTTTTTTCTTCTGGGCTTAACAAGTTCACTAAAATAAAGATTCTCTAACCAAGAACACCTCACACATATTCAATGCATGGTTCTCATTTGGTATGATACTTTCCATTGAAATCCCTCCATCAATTTTATGATAGTAATGTAATATTTTATGATAGAATTGAAGCATGGTTGGAGGAATCATATTCATATAAAGTTCCCATGAATTATCACTATGACATTTTTAATATAGTGGATATAGTTTTTCAAGTTTTAATTATTCCTACTTTTAGTCTATTTTTATTCCAATCTCTTTCACTAATCACTTTTCTTGAACATATGTTCCTAGGCTTCGGATTGCAAGGATGGTTCCATTGGTAGTATGACTTTAAATAACTCTTTTATCAACCATTTTTAACGTAGGATAGGAGTAGGGTAGAATAGATTAATGTATTTTCCTTACATAACATTACCTTTGATTCCTAGTTTTTTTATTATTTATTTGTTTTCCTTTTCTTTTATTTATTGTTGGATGAACAATGCATGAATTCTCAGCAAAGGTGCAAATAAATAGAAGGATTTCCCAATAAATTTTCCCTTTATTGGATTTTGAAATTAATTTTGATTTGGGGAAAATTTACTACATCTCATTCTCAAATTTTTCTATGTTGGGCAATTTTCAGATCACTGATTGTTTATGCATGGTGACCATGTCAGATATTTTTGAAGCATTTTTTCATCGTGCAAGTGGGATATTTTAAATTAAGATACTACTCACTCCCTCTTGTGGTGAAAATGGGCACTCAGATTTTTTCCATATTCATATTTACATCGTACTAACTTGGATGATTTTTCTTGATTGATATTCTTTTTGAGTGTTGATATTGCTATCCCATACACAATGAATTAAATTTCAAGTGATTATTTATGCCCATCTGAATTGCAAGACACTCCAATTCCTTGTAATTTCCTTTGATTATTATTTTTGGGTTTGGAGTTTTCAAATGGTTGCTTTCACATTGACCATTTTTCTTTGATTACTTTCTTTCAACATAATTTTCCATATTAACTTTTCTTAGCATAGTGAGCTTAGCTAATTTTCATTTCTCCTGAATTATTTTACTTGGGTACTTTTAGTTTTAATTTTTGGTATGTGTTGCACATATCTTATGCTCTATTTAGTTAATTTTTCAATGAGGAATTTATCTTTTATCTTCCAACTTTCTTCACTAAATTTTCCTCTAATACACAACAAAAAAAATATTATTGTATACTATCCAAAAACATGTTTTGACATTCTGGACAACATGGGGATTGTTGGCGCAAAAGTGTTCATACCAGGGTCCTTCTTAGGTTACCAAAAAAAAGGTACCGAAGTAGTCGAGAGCGTTGGCAGTTTCATCCTCTCGGGGGGGAAGAAGTTGCACCCTAAGCACAACCCAGACAAGAAAGACAGGGAAGGGTAAGGAGAATACTTAAACAGAGCTCTGAGTCATCAAGACTCACTCTAGTCTTGCACAAGATGAACTAACCTGTAACATTTCTGAGTAATTCCTAACAGGGAATAAAGAAACAGAGTTGTGTTTCCATTAATAAAGAAGCATTTAGGTGTATCATACATAAAGAAAATACAAAACAACATTCCATACATGCATCAATACCAAATACACAGGATGTATATTCAAAATTTATACCTCCATTTATATTAACAATACCAAACTCTGATACATTGACAATCTGGTTCTTACCCATCTCTTCAAGACTCATCTATGCTATGGTATAGGACATTACATCAGTGAATCTCCTCTCAACATTAGTATAAAAAAAACCAATAACACTAATAGTTCCGGACTAATATCCTAGAAATAAGTACAAATCTATAGTCTATTAAACCTTCATTAACCATTATCCATTAGCCATTATTCATTATTTGTTATTCATTATCCATTACAATCACATCAGTCTCATATATATAATATGATCCTTGAGTTTGCTGATTGAGAACCTAAAATTTCTTTCTTTTCTTTAACTTGTTGCAACTTATTTCCTTGAAGTTGATGGTACGTTGTCCTTCCAACCGCTTTTTGTTTCTTTCTTTTTTCTGATGTCCATCTCCTCGGAAGCTTGCATAAATTCTATTCTCCAAAATGAAGCTACAATGTATCATGCACAACTTTTATTCACAAAAAAAAGGACCCAAAAGGCTTTGAACACAATCCTTTACTCACCCCGAGTGAAGCCTTCATCTCTTCCATGGTCTCTGGGTTAGCTTGTTGTTCTCTCTTTCCTTCTGGTTCTGAATTTCTTTCATTTCTGGCTTGTCTTACTTCTACCTTATCTTCTTCAAAATAAGGGCCCAACTCAGGTACAAGTTCTAGGGCTCTCTTCCTGACCTCTTGGAATTTTTCCACTTTGTCCTGCCATTTCTTAGCAAGCAATGAAGCTTCAACAACAAACTGTTGAGTGGCATCTATGATGCACTCTTCTGGATTTGACACAACCAAAGAGTTCCATTTTGAGTCATCTATGTCATCCAATTGATGCATATGTAGGTAGGTTGTCCGAACTATGGGTTGAATCTCTTGAAGTTTCTTCTTAGACATAATTTGGGCTTCATACAGTGCATTGAGGTCATTGTATGCTTGCTGGATTTTGTCAAATTTATCTTGTTGTTCTAGTGGATCTAGGGTGTTGGCAGCTTCGTCATTGAGCAATTAGATCTTTACGTGAAAGTCTTCCAATGTTTGTTTGCAACTTGAAATGATTCTCATCCAATCACTAACCTCTCTAAAGATATTTGTGCATTCTACATTCCATTTGTGCAAGGTTTCTCTTGCACTATTCCCTTCCATTGATTTTCTCCATTTCATCTCGTAGCTTCTTGGCTTGCACTTCATCTTATTTATTACTGTCTCGTAGTTGTGCCTCAAGATTTTCTACTCTTTCTACTAGTTATGATTGATCTACTCGGTAGGATCGCTTGTTGTGCTAGAATCTGGAAGTTGAGGCATTGTCATCCTGACCATTGTCCAAGTCTCCAAAAGTTTTTCCTTAACATTTTCCACCTTTTGTTCTTCCTGAATCATGAAGTATTCTTCATGCATTTGTTGTTCTTGCACATGGAGTCCCTCTTGTGTCCAGAACTCGGCTTCTCGTTCGGCCTATTGGATCCTCTTCTCTAGTTGCTCAGTTGAGGCTCTCATTATGCCTACTAGTTGCGTTGTTGATAACTAAGCAAGCTCTCTCAATGAATGAGCGACATCCAAGGGTACTCAAACTTACAGTGGAAGTCCACTTGCCATCGATTGTGCAGAGGGTGTCTCCACCTCTTCTTCTCCTGGGGATGTACCTTGTAATTGATGTGCAATTTTATCCTTTAGAGTCATTGGGAGTTAAGGGAAGACTTATGTCTTAGCCACGAAAAGCTGCAATAGTTTCGCACATCGCTATGGATCCTCGAATATTGGCTCCAACAGTTCTTTTAAAGGGGTTTCATTGTGACCTGATGTAGTTTCATGTTCCTTTTGAACTGTTTGTGATTATACTTCCTTTTGTAACGAAAATTTTGGAATTTCTCTTATGTTAATTGGAATATAAATATTGACTATTGAGAGAGGATTATGGGTGCTTGGAACTTGCAGTATCAAAACAATTATACTTTTTGTCGAAGGAAGAGTGTCCTAAATGGGTACCGATGGAGCGGTTGACTGGGTCGAGGCTTTAGGGGTCATGGTAGTACATTATGATACATTCTCATGTGGGACTAGGAGCTCCAAATGCATGGGCTTTGGTGAAGTGGGTTGGGCTTGAATGGTGGTGTCTTGCGGTGGTGATGGGGCTTGTGGGGGTGATGGAGGGTGCTCAGTGATGATGGTTGTGGATGTAGTGTTGTCAGGATCTGGGTCATCTGCGATGTTAATCACAGTTTGAGCAACTCAAGTAGCTACTCAAGTATGAGGTATGGTCGAGGATATCGGCTGGGGGTTCAGAATCTTTACAAGGGAGAGCCCTGTCCTGGGTTTATTAACTAATGGATCCCCTATGAAAGCAGTTGCATGAATTTCATTAACATCTCTACCTAATAACATTGCTTTCTCTAGGAATTTTGGAAAAACCGACAATGTCCTTGGCCTATTCTCTAGAGGTTCCTCATCAGATTCTTATTTTGAGTCTGAGGGCATTTGAATATTTGGCTTATTTTCTGGTGGCCTAGAACTCGACCCTACTCCTTCTTCTTGCACATTTTTCTTCAAGAGTTCTAGAGGCAAGAGGTAATGCATACCAACTTGCACGGATTGCGCTTGACACCATTCCATGACATGAATTCTTTATAAAATGTTTCCTCATCAAGGTAGAAGTGGAGAAACATCGAGTGGAAATCTTCCAGCTTCCTATGCCTCAGAAAAACAAGAGTGTTGTGGCAGTTCAGGCCAAAAATGATATTCCGAGGGTTCATGTTCAATATATCTTGTGGTATGCACCACCGCTGAGTTGCGTCAATCAATTGATTGTACCATTTTGAGAAAGTGGCATTGTTGAACTCCTTGTTCTTCTAATCCCACCTTGACTGCCAAGGTTCGAACATTTTTGAAAAGCGACCTTTGTCCTCTAGTGCCAACTGTATTCCCATGGGTGGCTTCCATTTCCACATGGAAAACACTACTAGTAGGTATGGATATGTGAAATTTCTTCCCTTCTCCTAAGCTTCCCCACAAGCGACCAAGAGTTCCTCTAGTAGGTATTTGCACCAGTTGAACACGACTTCGTTTGTGAAAAAATATTTTATGGAAAGTGCATCTAAGGTACATTCTCCCTTGTAATAGGAATGCATGAACTTCCTCGCAATTACATAACAAGTTATCTGAACTGTCTCTGGAATGATTGGTTCAATCTTTGTTGTTCACCCAAGTCTCTATGTGGAACTTCTTGTATAGGCTAATTTCTCCTTTCTTCTTCCCATGCTTGCTCGGGCCTTGAAATACTTTGGACACATCCTCACCCTAGAGATATAAGTTGGTGAGCTAGTGGATGTTGTCTACATGAATCGGATACCTTCAGTCGAGCAATAGGATTCTGTCATGCACTCGGTTGATTAGAAATTTCATGCAGCATGAAACCTCACTAGTGGTACCGAAGACTGGTAAGTCCATGACGTGCATGATTATGGAGTTAAACATATTGATAAATGTGGGCTTGGGGAAAAATTGCATGCCTTTGATGTCATCTGTAACCAAGTCCCAGAACACGTAAATGTTCATTAGTGGGAACAATACTTGATCTAGCAAGTCAAGGTCCAAAATATTTACTTGCTTTGTCTTCCCCTTCACATCGCCTTTGACCTCGATCCTAGGATCATACGACTCATCTGGAATAGCCTCTTTTGGAGCTAACCTCCGACTTCCTATTTCTCTCAGCATTTTGACTTGGGATTGCTTAGAAAACTTAGAGGGATAAGTTTGGCTCGGGGATACGAAAGTTCAGATAGAGAAAGACACAAATAAATAAGGAAAAAATAAGTTTGATTTGTGAGTTCACGGAATCTTATACATGGGATAATCAAAGAGCTCTGGAACTAGTCCCAAGTACATTCATCATCAACCCATAAATGCAGTCTCAAGCCTAGTTGTCCAACGGGACAGATAAATGGGGTAGGATATTATGAATGTATTCTAGATATTAATGAACAAAATGACAAGGACGGGCCCGGCCTGAGGGCTTACTGTTTTAACGGTTTAGATTTCTGGCAGGAATACCGAGGTCATATACACGTATTGAGACTTTATGTTTTAAAGTGTATGACTGGACCAAATGGTTGTGGTACATGGGTTGTGATATAGTTCAGATTCACCCTCCCTCCAACCATAATGGGGGTCCCTGTCATATTTAATGACTTCATTTAGTGTAATTGTGGTTCTTCCGATCCTATGTGGTTGAATAAGCAGTTATGTACAAAATAAACACTTAGACTGAAAAAAGAAAATATATGTCATGGCACAACAATGCACACTCCGACATTATTAACTCAATTAAAGAAATTACAGGAAATTAAAATCTAACTACTGTACATGCTCCTTTGGAATGGAGCAACTTTGATTTGTCTTAAGCATGATCAATGTAGGGTTTCAGGTGGGCTCCATTCACCAATCCTGGTGGAAGGATACCATCCAGTTGCATGAGCTTGACTACACCAGAGTGTCATATTTTCCCAACTATGAATGGACCCAACTAATGCATGCACAAATTTTTTGGATATTTTCAATATCGTCTATCGTAGAGTAGTACCTTACCCCCTTGCAAAAATATTTTGGACTTAATATGCCTTTCATGCCATGCTTTATGTCTAGCTTTCTCAACTAACTGATGAAAATTTGCCAGAAATCTTTCTTCCTCAAGTTCTTGCAAGTTTGCGATCCTCTGTGCAACTGATTCATCATCTCTCATGTGTGTAACCCATGCGATATAGAGACTAGGGGTAATAAAATATGTGGGTACGACAACTTCTTTCCCATAAACTAACTGAAATGGAGTGTACCTGTGTAGATTCTTTGTGTTAGTCCTCTAATCCCACAAAACTGTTGGAACTCTATCATCCCAGTCTTCTATGTTTGCACAAAATACTTTTGTTAGTCCTCTTTCCATAATTTTATTGAATGCATCTACTGTACCATTATATTGTGGGTGGTAGGGGCTACTATTATGGTGTTCTGTAATACATTATGTTGTCAACATTGTGATTGTATTGCTGATAAAGTGACTACCTTGATCATTGGTTAAAATTCTAAGACATTGGAGCCGACTGATAATGTTCTCGAAGATAAATCTAGCAGATGTATCAGTAGAATAGTCTTGAGCTACCTTGTCTTTAGCCCATGTTGTAAGGTAATCAGTTTTGGTGATGATGTATATGGCCTTCAAGTTCTTAGTTGGGGTGTTGATTGGTCCAATAAAATCAACAACCCACTTCTCAAATTCCTAAAGTTCTCTGACTGGCTAAAGGGGTAATTCATATCTTCGTGATGGATTTCTGACTCTTTGGTAGAGCTCGCAAGATCTAGCATACTCCTTAGCATATTTAAATAATGTATCCCACCATAATCCAACTTGAAGTACCTTCTGTGCAATGGATTTACCTCCAACATTTCCTCCCACAACTCCATTATGGCATTCCCATAGGATATCCTTCTTTTCATGGTTCAAGACACATCTCCTTAGGATGTTGTCAAGTCCCAATTTGTAAAGTTGTACACCATTCAATTGATAGTTTTCTACGCAAACCACCATATGTCGCTTATGGGTTGCAGGGTAAGTTTATGGGTAGGTCCCTGTACTGAGGAAGACAACAATGTCTTCAAGATAATCTGTGATGGCCTCAATCCGGAACAAGTCTGCATCTGGGAGCTTATCATCCATCGCTCCACCACTTCCCCCTGATTTCAACCTGGAAAGGTTATCTAGACCTACATTGCATCTTCCCGGTTTGACAATTACTTCAAACAAAAAACTCTTGAAACAACAGTAGCCACCTGTAAATTCCTCCTTCCAGTAGTGGTTTATTGACTAGGTACTTTAATGCAGAATGATCAATAAAAAACTTGAAATGAGGACCTAGTAGGTAGTGTCTAAACTTTTGTAATGCATAATTCATAGATAAACCTTCCCTTTCAGTGGTTGTGTAGTTATTCTCATCTTGTGATAATTTTCTTTTGGCAAAGTAGATAGGGTGGTCCATATTCCCTTCCCTTGGTTTTGCTAGAATGGCTTCTAGGGCGATGCCTGATGCATCCACATGTACATGGAATTCAATTTCCCAATTGGAAAATATCAATATAGGCACAATACTTAGTTTTTCTTTGAGAATGTCGAATTTTTTATCGCACTTTGGTGTCCATGCAAACAGTTCAAACTTTTTCAGCAATTTCTCAAGGGGTGATATGATAGTTGAATATCTTCTGATAAACCTGCAATAATATCTTATATGTCCTAGTGTGGAGCATAACAATTTGGAACTTGTAGGTGGCGGCATGTTCATAATGACTACTACTTTATATGGGTCTACCAGGAATCCTTCTCTTCATACAATATGTCCTAGCCGATTGCCATGAGGTACAAAGAAAATACACTTGCTTAGATTTAAAGATATATGCATTTCACGACATATATCAAACATTAACCGGATTATCCCGATGTGATATTTTAATAGTCTATACACCGTCCAATCATCCATATAGACTTCTACAAACGTATGGATGAACTCTCGAAACACTACTATAACAATCCGAGAAAAAGTTGCAGGGGCGTTCTTAAAACCAAAGGGAATTACGTTATATGTGAATGATCCCCATTTGATTATGAATGCAGTCTTCTTCTTTTCTTCCTCTATGATTCTGACCTGATGATATCCTTAGAATCTATCTGTAAATGAATAATATTGTTTTACCGCAACTTGATCTAATACCTCATCATTGAAATGTGTTGGAAACGGATCATACACACATGTAGAATTCAAACTTGTGTATTCCATGCAGACCCGAATGTCTTCTATACCTTTCTTACTCTGAATAACTATGGGGCTAATCCATTAGGCCTCTTCGACTGGGAAAATAATTCCCTCCATGAGAATTTTGTCCACTTCTTTCTTGACCTTCTCTTTTATTCTAGTATTAATTTGGTATGGTATGTGCTTCACAGGTCTTGAGCCAGGTTTCAACTCAATTTTCATTTCTCCCATGGCTCCTTTTGTACCTTTCAGTTCTAAGAACATTTTCAGAAACAAGTCTTCATACTCCCGCAACAGGCTATGTACTTCATTCATAGTTTTCTCATCCAATTAGTCTCCTATGGAAGATATCTATAGGATATGTACACTCCCTCTATTAACTTTCCACAACTTCAATGGGTGATTATAGGAGCTACAAGTGAGACTAGGTATAGTATCCTAAATCTCTCTACTGCATTTTGTTTCTTTAATGTCTAGGTTCCTAATATCTTTTAAGTCACTAAGTTTTTCTAGGTCTTTCTCAACTTTACAACAAGGTACAATTATCTTATCAATTTCAAGACATATACTAGACTAAAGAAAATGAACATGGTCAACACATACTACTAGACTTGATCTATTTTTACAAATGTCAGTAAAAATAATTGACATGATTCTTTGAAGGACTATGTTAAGCTCAGGGCACTTACTTGTAAAGGAGAAATCCTTGCAAAATTTCTCTTGTAAGGTTTTCCAATAGTTTATTTGTCTTCTGGTATCCTCATGTATATACTAGGATTTTGGAATTGGCCCTAACGAGTGGAGAAATACTTGAACCCATAGGTGAGATGGTACTTCCGCAAATATCCACTTCTTTAGGAAATGTTCAATATGCGCTCTAGGGTGTTATTTTCCATCAAACAGTTTTACATCTTGGAAATATGTGTTCATTCCTTCTTTCAATTGATCACTCCTTTGGAATCAAAATTGGATGTATTTTTTGGCGTCCTCCCACTCCATAATCGAGGATTTATGGGTGGCCCACCATCTAGCGACAACATCTTGCAAGGCCAAGTCAAGAACATAGATCSTTTGATCCATCTCTATTTTMTCTTCCATGCTGGAAAGAAAAATGTGTACCTCTGAGGTACMATCTTATGTCGKGGGTTCTTTGACCTCGGTTCCAATCCATCTTGTTTCTCTGATAGTTGTGCATCTCCTTGAGAATATCTCATATGAACCTTGCTTCCAACTGTCAAATTATAGTTCTGAATCCTCATCAGTAGATTGTATGCTTCTCCAACTTAYTGATCCATCTGSAGGAGGAGTTATCTAATCTAGTCTCRCTCTTGTTGTGATGTTGTATAATTGTTCAAAATCTTCTGACTCCATGTTATGGTCCACTGGTTCAATATATCTAGGCCCTAGACATGGATCCAAGGGATGAACTACTTTTATTTTGTCTTGTTCAAACATCATTGTGTCCCTCTTTATATCGATGAAAACATAGTTGTCATGTGCCCAATCAATCCTGAGTAGAGAAGGGTAGGGATCCTTATCTCCCATGATTTCAATTACCTCAAAATCAGTTGTGGTCTTAAATCCCACAACGTCTATTTCCACATTTTACATCCTTCCTACTAGGAAAATGCAGTACTTTCTTTCCATTCTCAACTAGATGGACAAATATACTAGCTGAGGTTTTCCCAAAGCTTCCCATGTCCTTTTGGGTAGGATGTTGACATTTGATCCCAAATCTAACATGACGTCTTTCATTTCAAAATCATCTAGTTGGGATTCTAACCTAAATTATTTTCTCATTCGCATATTTATTCTTCGTATTCTCTGGGTATTCTTCTTAGGGAAGTTGTTCCTTACTATGGCTTATGGGGTCCCCTCATTTCCCATTATTAGGTACAGGGTGTTTCAAAACTTCTCAGTGAGTTGTTCATCCCCTAGGATATCAGAGAATAATTGAAACCAAATATTGATTACACTTTGAGACTACTCGTGACGTAACCTGGGAATTATAGAGTTCCTAGGTGTTGGTATTTAGGTAGGGGCTTGCACAAGGTTAGGTTGAGAGAAAACTCTAGGAGGATTCTCCATTATTTCCATAGTTGCGATACTCTTAAATATTTCTATTGCATATTTTAAAAATAGCTTATGTTTCACATGATCATACATGTCATCCTTAGGAATATATTTCTGAATATTGGGATGACTGTCGATGTCTGCTCTAGTATTTTCTCCTCCACGAGTGATGATGTTTATGTTCGATAACTGTCCCCCAATTTCCCTTTCTAATTATGAGTTTATGATATTACTTCCTCATTGAAGAACCTAATCTTCCCACTCTGTGATCAGTTTTGAGAAGTCTTCAGTTGTGTGCCCATTATTCCTGTAGTGAGATCACCATGGTCATATTGGGTGAGTGAATTCTCTGGCCAAATGACCTTATTCATTGCAGTTGTAACATCTTCTCATCCCTATGCATCCATTTATCCCTCTTATGAATCCACCTCCATCCCCATCTCCCCAGTCTCTTTGAGGTCCTTGGGGGGTTTCATTTACTCTGAATGATGTTCGGCCTAATATTTCAGCAAGTGAGTCCAACATTCTACATTGATTTGTGGCATGGCTCGTTGATGCAAAAAAAACAAAATTTATTGTATTGGGTGCATTCGTGTACTTCTTCATAATAGGACACTTCATTGACGCATGTCCATGTGTCCGACAAATTTCACAATACTCTATTATCTGAGAGGTTTGAGCACCTAGGAAGGTATTATATAGCCCCAGTGTATGGAATGGTGGAGTCGCAGACACTTGAGAAAATCCTCTCGTTGGTCCTGAAGAAGGTTCCATTTTAATATGAGGTCCCATTCCCCTCATGCGTGAACATTCATTTGCTAGATGCCCTTTTGTGTAGCATCCTTTGCACCAAACATGAGGTCGTCCTGGTCTCTGTGTGGTTAATTCTTGAATATTTTCCATTAGCATTGATATTTGTCCCTGGATTTGTGACAAATTTACATCTACTAGAGGCCTGTTCATCCTCATATTCCCTGGATAGCCTTCCATGCCTTCGATTTTCATCGATTGTTCCAAGGCATTTGTTAATGTGTCTATTTGTTGTTGTGTTAAAGGAATTATCATCAGAGGTAGTAATCCTTGGATGTACCATTCCCTTTGGTGATATTCATGAATTGGATGTGCTAGCCTCCTGATAGCATCTTTAAACTTTTGGATGTACTCCCAGGAAGATTCCTCTTCCCTTTTTTGAATCTCCTACAACTCAGAGAGATCTTGTTTCTCTAACTCGGGTAGTTTGAATTCGGTGATGAAATTTGAACAAAATTGGCCAAGGGTGAACTCTTGTCCTCACATCCTAGGTTCAATAGCCTTTGTGTACCACTTGAGAGCATGGCCCCTCAAGGTAGTCTAAAACTCTACTAACTTATTTTCATCGAGAGTCCCTCTGGACCTCCAAATGGCTTCACATAAGAATCAATGTTGCTCTACATCTTCGTCCCCTTTGCCCCATAATTTTGGGTATCGGGCGATCGATCCTCCCATATTTCCAGCCATTGTGGGTCTCATTGATCCTATCAAAATGAAACCTAATGGTCTTGGTTGCGATACACCTAGGGATCTCAATATTCTCCCAGTTTTTATGCTTACATACTGATTATGACTAACTAGATGCAATGGAATATCAATATCATAAGTAGGCAGTGTAGAATTTACCATGGGTATAGAGGACACCTGGGGACAGATGATTCGGGGTTGGTTCCACTGACTTATGGAGGGGTTCCCTTGATCTGAAAGGTATCATTCTCTTCCTCTAGAGTGGCCTTCTCTTCCTAATCCACGATGTTTCCTGATATCAGGGTTGAATCTTATTGATCTCCTGCAAGGTCCAGACCTGCTTTGTCTTCCCTTGATTCTCCACATTCTTCTTCACGTCCACCCATTTGGGGACTCCTTCCTCTCTACGCTTCTCTATTCTACAATATTATACTGGATATTCTTTCTTGTCTTCTCAAATTCCTCAACTCTTCCTTCTTTCTTTCATATATTCCTCTTGATCAAATTTCTTTTCGCGACACCTTGGACTGCTTCGCCTCTTTCTTTACCTTTCCATACCACTTCTCAACAATGGCGTCTCTCCTTAAGTATCACTTGTTTCTTGCATTTGTTTCTTGATCTTCTCTGATCTTTCAAAGAACCCTTTCCCTTCTCAAGTCATGATCATAACCCAAAATCACCCTACCCAAAGCGTAGGAGTTTAGGCTACCATCTCAGTTGAGGGAATAGGTAACATCCCCTCCTCCATCAAGAATACTTTGATCCATAGGGGAATTTCCCTCAATAGTCTACCCCATGCATCTTTCTTGAAAATTTATTCTTCTCATGAAAAATATTGGTGATTCTTAGCTGTGAATTCAACGATGTATCCCTCTAGAGTCATATGAACCCAGAAATCGATTGCTTATGTGATCTGGTAATCCAGTTGATGAAGTGTTGTGATATTCTTTGTATCCGAAGTATAGGTCTTCTTGACAAATTCTTGTAATTCTAGAGCTTCTTGAAGCCTATCAATCCAATGGAATAGTTCTTCTAGAAATTTTAACAAGAATATCTCATATTTGTCATTCGATTTTTCTAAATAAAAGACATAATCTATTGTATTACTCTCTCTTTTTCCTCACAACTCTACTTCCTTCCATATAAAGGCATCACAATTTATTTCTCACCATTGTCGAATCTCAGATCTATAGATCCATGGAAGCATTCTCCTCACAAGTTCCCTTTTAAAGCATTGGTCCCGACAATAGAACCATTTTGTTAGTGCAAAAGTGTTTAGACAAGGGTCCTTCTTAGGTTACCAAAAAAAGGTACTGAAGTAGTCTAGAGCGCTGGCATTTTAATCTTTCCAGGAGGGAAGAAGTCTCACCTGAAGCACAACCGAGACAAGAAAGAGAGGGAAGGGTAAGGATAATACTTAAAAAGACCTCTGAGTCATAAATAATCACTGTAGTCTTGTGTAAGATGAGCTAACTTGTAACAATTCTAAGTAATTCCTAACATGGAATAAAGAAACGGAGTTGCATTATCATTCATAAAGAAGCATTTAGGTGTTGTTGAGCACTCAACACAACCCAAAAGATTTATGAATTTTTTTATCTTTTGGGTACCACTAGTTTTCTTTTGTCCTTGTTTTTGAATTGAGTCAATTGTGTAGCGATCATTAACTGTTTCCATGTCTCATCATTGATCAAGATTGGATTTATTTGGGCCTCTCATAGTGAAACCTTTGTATCTAAAAAAGAGCTTGACATTTTAACTAAGGATCCACAGCTAAAATTGTGACCCATGCGCTTATCTTCAGTGTCGGAAAAATATGAGTAAGTAAAATGACCACATAGTAACAATAATCGTTGGTCTCTGATGTATCATTGACATCAGTAAAAAATGGAGTATATTTTCATTGGTTGTTCGCAAAGAAGATTCAGAAAATGGAAGATTTCCCATCGGCGTTGGCGAAATATGAGAGGGATAAACATTAACATTGGCCATGATGAACCTCCAATAGCCAATTACTGATGCATTTGTTCAGGGTCGGTGAAATCTCAAAGATTCAAATCATGGAAAATTTTCGCACTGACACATCGTCAATCACCAATCCCCGATGCATTTTCGGCATTGACAAGTTTTGAGGGGGTAATCGAGGAATACTTGTTTAAAATTATCACCGATTGTTGATCCTTGATAATTTTTTGGCATCAGTAGGGTAGGACCTATTTGTTAAAACGTTTATCTCATGAAAATCCATGATTATGAATAACACTCTTAAACGAAGAATCCAATCTCAAACGCCACGTGTCTTTTCCGCGTAGGCATTTCATACGGCCTAGTTTCATTCTGAGTCACCTTAGGTTTCCCCGTGTCCCAGTCACACTTCCAGGTCAACATTTCCACATAATCATTGTACGACAAGATGGATCGGCATCCTAAAATTTTCCAAGAGATATCAATGCACATTGTCTAAAGAAAAGTGTCGACTCCTGATCCGCCCATTAAATTAGCGGAACGATGTGACGTTTTTAGCACAAAATAAGATCGAACTCTGCCATTTAATAGGCCAACTAATTCATTGCTACCCCATGCACCGATCTAACAACGGGAATTTAAATCATCGATGAACCACATTATATCCCATTCCTGCACCACCAACCTACGACTGCATTTAAATCTTGAGCATAATGCGGATCTGGCGGTAGATTTTGTAGAACTACACCTACACCCCGAATTGAATAACTGATGTGACAAGGTATGTATTATCTCCGTTTAAATCACTAAGAAATTTTTGTGCCCCAAAATTCTGCACCCAAGTTTCTCATTTCCAGAGTAGTCGAAGAAGCGAAGAGAGTGTCTCAAGAGTTGTGCTTGATTCTCATAATTTCAAAACTAGGTTAAGGTAGTGCGAAGAAGAGGTATGTGTTAATTTTATCATTTCGGCGGTCATACTTTTATGTATCAACATTATATCTACAACACGATGTCTAAAGTTGTTCTCTCTACAAGAAAAAAATTCTCCAAGGAAGCCAACGACCAGACGCTCGCCAAGGGCACCAAAATTGAAGGAAGCATAGGTCGATGAAGGGTCTTCTCCTGACATTGTGAGGCAGTTGGAATTTTCTCTTAGAGTGGAACCGGTCATCAAAAGATTGACTAAGAATCCATTTTCTCAGCCCCCTATTTTTTGAGATACAAAAGAAACCATTGGATCAACAATAATGCTCCCACAATGGGGAGAGTTTTTCAACAAAATTAACCGGGAAGATTACTCGAAGTTTATCCCCCACAATGACCCGAATTAAGGGTACTCGACAACCAGATTTTTCTGAATATCTGGCAGTTGTGATTAAATATGGTAGCATGTTGTAACACACCCTCCCCCTTAAATACTCTTTTATAGTAGGGCGAGCCATAATAAATTTCCTTTTTTGTTTTCCCTCCAACTATCTCATCTCGAGTCATCTCTAGGGTCCTACCCCGAGGGGGAAGGTCAAGTCATCAACCTTTCCAACATCTGGCATAATAACTTTCTAACCCATTGGCTGAGGGAAGTTTCGTCATTCAGGATTTGTGGCCAATTTATCTCACAATCCTCCTGAAACATGAAATTCAATCTCATCGATCGAACGGTTGAGGGGAGTCCCATAGGATCCATAGATACACGGTCCATGTCACTTTATGAATTCAGCTTCGAAAGACCTAGGAGCACTAACACACAATCTCCCTGATGCACGAACTCTAAACTCGTAGATCCAACGGTCAAGGTGGGTCTCGAAAGATCCTCGGATCTACGGTCAAAATCACATCGCAACTTTGGGTTTTGGAAGTTTAGTCACACCAAAACATGATTATCCCAATGTTCTAACTTCGATATCATTGATTCGACAGTCAAGGTGGCTCATTATAGATCCTGGGATCTATGGTCCATATCACATCGCGAATTCAGATTTGGAAGACTTGGGAGCACTAACACACAATCTCCTCGATGTGAGAACTTCGAACTCATAGATCCAACGATCCAGGCGGGTGCTAGAAGATCCCTAGATCTACAATCCATATCACATAGCAAATTTAGGTTTCATAAGTTTGGTCACACCAAAGTGCAATTCTCCCAATGTGAGAATTCTGATCTCATCGATCTAATGGTAGAGGTGGGTCCCGATAGATCCCTAGATCTACAGTCCATATCACATCGCAACTTTGGGTTTCATAAGTTTAGTCGCACCAACGCGCGATTATCCCAATTTGAGAACTTTGATCTCGTCGATTCGACAGTCGAGATGGGTCCTGATATATCCTCGGATCTACAGTCCATATCACATCGCAACTTCGTGTTTCGAACGATTTGTCACACCAACACACGATTCTCCTAATGTGTGAATTTCGACTCATGGTTCAGATGGGTTCAAGGGTTAACTCCTGCACTCTTTCCCATGGCCAACGGCCATGAAATCCCTTGGTTTCCTCTGAACGGATATCATCTATTCGTCTTTCAGACAAGGAAATATATTCCTTTCCGAGACCTTTGCATTACCATTTTCCTGATATTTACCCTGAACAAGTTAGGGACTTGGGCCTGGAAACTCACATGGAAAGGGGGTCTGGGAGAGGTATCCTCTTTAGATGGGTAGTTTTAGGTCGGCATGATATCTTCTATCTCAATCTTGAAACGTCTTGTGCCCCGGAAAGCCTCCGGAGTTAAGCTAGGCATATAGTCTATCAACGAGAAGTGTGAGTTCACAAGGGGATAGAATCATACACATAACATAACCAGTTCACATAGAAGGCATTTATGAATGCATATATATATATATATAAGACAAAGAAATCAGTCATCATTCTAATTCAACAATTGAAGCAAGGAAAAGACTTATCAGAACCAGTCAACGTGAAGTGACTACTACAAGGGGTGCTCGTTTCCACCCAACCATAGGCTCAGTCACTCCAAACATATTTAACACTATACACCCCTGATATAGAACACAATGCTCTACAACACAACCTTTCTTCTTGCTCATCCACAGTAGGGATAGAGGTTACTCTCCTCTTCCCGCAGGATCTTGGCAATGGTTTACAGGGTACCAAGCAAGGAGGACTAGCCTCATTTATCATCTTGTATCATAAACTCTTCTGCCATTTCCTGTATCCAGAATGCCTATTTTTTCAGTTCCTCCTTGAATCCTTGAGACTCACTTCATGTCTCTTCACTCTTCACATGCATATTTTTCCTCACCCCCGCCACAGCTTCCTTTCTCACCTCTTTCATGAAGGTCATGTGTGGCTTGAATTCCTAGTCCACGATCAGGTCTGGAAGCATTACGGATGAATTTTATGCCCCATCCCCTCATTAACTCTTGAGGAAGTCTTCCCACCCACCAACTTGACTATAATTCATTTCTGGGTCAGAAGACTGTTCTAGTCCTGAGCAATTAAATCCAATAAGCATTGGTTTGGTGAAGGCTAAAGCAATCATTCCTGGTCCCCTTCACACTCTCTTGGTGTAGAATTCATGGTCTTTCTAGGTAAACCCCCCACCTTCCAGTAGTCATGCAACACTTGTTCATTTCTTAGTAAATAATTAGGTTCACATTCGTTTACCTTTCTAACAAAGGTCCATCGAATCAATATTCACACATTTAAAGTTTGCCATAGTCTCTTGGCCATTTATAGTTATATTTACAAGCTGGGGGAAATAGGGTGTTACAATTCCCTCCCTCTTAAAGGAACATCGTCCTCGATGTTCTATCTATTAGAATGTTCTGTGTGTACAGAAGTGAACAAAAATGGATATGAATGTCTCAGGGCATCCTCCATTTCCTATGTGGCCTCATCTGGGCCAAAGTGTTTCCACTGCACCTTGACATGTGCAATGGTTCGGTTCCTGAGTGGGGTTTCCTTACTGTCTAGTATGCATTGAGGTTCTGGTAGGTATTCTCCCTCCAGTTCCACCTGGATCATAGACCAATCAATTATATTATTATAATCATGTACATATTTCTTCAACAATGAAACATGGAAAACATTATGTGCTTTTACCGTGGGAGGGAGTTATAGCCTATATGCTATAGCTCCCAGTCTATCTATAACTTCACAAGGTCCACAATACCGAGGATCCAACTTGGCACAAGCTCCCATCCTCAGGGAAATCTTCCTAGGCCTAACCCTGAGATAGACGTGGTCTCCTGTCTTGAATTCTCTGGGGGTTCACTTTCTGTCGGCATAAATTTTCGGTCTATCCTAAGCGATTTTTGGATTTTTCTTTATCTGAATCACTTGTTGTTCCATTTATTTCAACATGTCGAGTCCAATTATAATTTTGTTCACGATAGTTCTCCAACTGACTGGAGTGTTTCACGGTATACCATAGAGGACTTCGAAAGGGCTCATATTTAGTGATTCTTGGTAGTCGTTGTTGTAGGAAAATTCCACTAGGGGCAGGTAATCTTCCCACTTTTCAGGTTTATGCATTACATGCATCCTTAGAATTTCTTCTAAGATTTTTTTCACTCTTTCCATCTGTCCATTGATTTGAGGATTATAGGTTATGCTAAACAATAATTTGGTCTCCAGACCAGCCATCAAGGATTTCCAAAAGTTTGAAGTAAAGTTCGTGTCTCTATTAGACACGATCTCCTTAGGCATGCCATGTAGTCTGAATATATCCCTCATAAATATGTTCGCAATATCTATTGCCTTGCAAGTCAATTTGACGAGAATAAAATGAGCAGACTTTCTCAATTTATCCACCACTACCATGATGGCATCATTTTTCCTGGTCGATGATGGTAATCCTGTGATGAAATCCATGGATATGGTCTCCCATTTCCATTCCAGAATTGGTAGAGGTTGTAATAATCCTTTTGGGTGCCAGTGTTCTTCTTTAACTTGTTGGAATTCTAGACATTTAGCTAAATACTCAACTATGTCTTTCTTCAATATAGGCCAATAGAATCATTTTCTGGTGTCTGTGACCATCTTCTGATAGTCTGGATGGTCGATGTATGATGTCTTGTGCAATTTGTCCATTATGAACCTCTTCAAGTCGTCACAACTTGGAATATATAGCAAATTTGGGTAAGTCAATAGGCCTCCATCTATCATCTGGTAGCCTTCATACTTTATCCATGCGATTTCTTGTTCCAGGTATGAGGTCATGGTCTAGAAGAATGCGTCTATTTCTTGTGCATTCCTGACTCTTTCCCTGACATTCACCTTGCCGATGCTCATCACTGCCAGGTGAATTTTTTTCATACTTCTACTAAGGGAATTGACCACCCTATTTTACTTTCCCTTGATATGTTTGATTTAAAAATCAAACTCTCTAAGGAGGTCCATCCACCTAGCTTGTCTATCATTGAGTTTTGGTTGGTCAAACAGGTGCCTCAATCCACAGTGGTCTATCATAAGTACAAATTTCCTACCCAGGAGGTAATGCCTCTACATTTTCAAAGCATTCAAGGCCAACTGTAGATCATGGGTCACATAGTTGACTTCATCCTCATTCAATTTTCAGGATTCGTAGAAAACTACGCTTCCTTCTTGCATAAGGACTCCTCTAATTCCTCCCTTGCAGGCATCTGTTCACATGAGGAAGTCATTATCGAGGTCAGAGATCTTCAGTAGAGGCACATGGGTCAGAAGGTGTTTTAGTGACTGAAACCTTTCTTCACATTCCAGTGTCCAAATGAATTTAACCCCCTTCCTCTCGAGGGCAATGATTGGAAAACCAATCTTGGAAAACCCTTTTATAAATCTCCTATAGTATCCTGCTAAACCCATAAAGGATATGATATCTAAAACATCCTTTGGGTTAGGCGATTCCATGATGGATATTATCTTGTTAGGGTCTACTGCTACCCCTTCTTCAGATATGACATGGCCCTAGTAATGTATTTTCTTCTGGAAAAAGTCACACTTGCTAAATTTGGTGTAGAGCTGATGCTCTCTTAGCACTTGACGTACAAGTCTAAGATATTCCACATGTTCCTCTATATTCCTGGAGTAGAATAAGATATCATCAACAAAATCCAATACAAATTTGTCTAGGAATTTGTTGATTACATTGTTCAACAATCACATAAAAGTGGCAGGGGCATTGGTTAATCCAAATGGTACTACCACAAATTCGGAGTGACCATATATTTTCTTAAAGGAGGTTTTGTGAATGTCTTCATCCTTGATTCGGACTTGATGGTACCCAGATCTCAAGTCAATATTTGATAAAATGGAAGCACCCCCCAATTCATCGAACAAATCATCTATTATGGGTAAGGGGTATTTGTTCTTTATGATTACGTTATTGAGTTGTCTATAATCTATTTACAGTCGTAGTGTACCATCTTTCTTTGTCACAAACAATACTGGTTCTCCCCATGGAGACACATTGGGTCAGATGTAGCCTTTTTCCATCATTTCATTTAGCTATATTTTTATCTCGACTAGCTCAGGTGTACTCATCCTATAGGTTGTCCTAGATACTGGCACTGATCCTGGTGCAAGTTCTATTGAGAAGTCCATGTCCCTTCTCGGAGGTAGACCCGATACCTCTTCTGGAAACACACCTCTATAGTCTCTTAGTATGGTATGGTCTTCTAGGCTTGGTCTATCATCTTTAATAGGTTCTAACACATGTATTGCATATAGAGAACATCCCTTTATGAAATACCTTTTCATTTGAAGGGTCGATATTCATCTCACCGATATAGGTTTTTGGATCCCTCGAAGGGTTATCCTTCTCCCCTCTTCATTTACACATTATAGGGTTTTATCATAATAGTCCAACTTAGTTTTATATGTATCTAGCCAGTCCATACCAATCAACAGGTCATATGATCCTAGGGGTAGTATGTTAAGGGTAGCCTGGGTGGGAAATTCGTGCAAAATGAATTGGAAAGATGGTATGACCTCCACTATTTTCCTTTTGGTGTTAGTCACTAATTGTACCAACCATGGCTTAGTATGTCTATGTGGTTGAAGTTTACACTTATCAACAGTTTGAGGGTCCACATAACTCAAATTTGAACCAGGTTCAATTAAAATAGATACTAGGTGGTTGGCAATCATACCTTCCATATCCAACACTGAGGCTTGGTGGTCGACTTGTTTATTATCCATGGATGCATATATTTCTGGCATACTCCTGGCCACATCATTGATAGTGGTAGCCTCTTGGACATTGTAAACCCTCCTACTGTTCTGTTGTCGGTGCAGACAGTCCCTCGGTATATGTTCTTCTCCACAACCCCAACATTTCAAGGGTTCTTTCTTTGGGTTGTCAGTCTTTCCCGAGGTTGATCCAAAAGGTTTATTTCCTCTCTGGGAGCGAAAAAAAAATTCATGTACACTTCGGCTAGGAAATATCATCCTTGAATCCTTCTTATAGTTTTTAAATCTTGTGGATTTGAACCCCTTTTTCTGGAACCCTGAATTATTATGCTGCTTCCAGCCCTCGCGAGGTTCTGTTTGAGGCCCAAACTGTTCATAACAATATGTTGCCTTCCTGTAACGCCCCATATTTTGACCTTAGGTAGTTACAACATTGTTGTTTAATAATCTTAATAATTCAAAGTTTAGCATTTGTTTGGAGTCAGTTAGACTTTGTTAAACATTGAGATGTGTACCTCTAGACCTATTTGTATGTTACATAATATATGCTCATGAAAAAGATAGTTATTTGATTATTTAAACATGAAAATTAAAATGGGTAAGTTCGGTACATTTATACCAAATCAAGTTATGTTGTGAATGTATAATAGATGCAATGCATGATGTAAATAGGAATACATTTCTTAATTGGGCGTCAATGAAAATATGGATTCTTATATAAATTTGTGATGTATCTGCATCAATATGTGTTATTGGTGAACTAACGTACAGGATGATAAGCTATATGATAGCCAAATGACTATAGTATTGAGGTAACTAGGATGTCGTAGACATCAAGAAGATATTGTATGCTATAAGTTGTACTTACTATTTAATTTATGATTTGAAATATTACTATGATCTATGGTAACTGTGGTTTTGACAGGATGCACAACTTACCTAGAGTGGATGTTTGATGACGTGACTCTAAAAATAGTAGTTGCACAGTATGGCTTGATGTGGGGTGTTCACCCTAGTTCTATGAGGAGGGGTGGAGGTATTTCCCACCGTTTATCCTCCGAAACCTAGAGTCGTGGGAGGGCTGTGTGAAGTCACGCTCCCCTAGATATGTGATGACGACTGCTAGTTGCCTGTTGGGGAAGCTTGGTCGAGATGTATGACACTTCCACTTACGGGTTCTATCTAGAGTTAGGTCAATATAGTTGACGCTCCATATTAGTCCAACAGAGGAAAGGATAGGATGGAATATGGAAGTAAGTTAGGAAGGAAGGATGCTTCGATGTTAGTTG
>ML851504.1:31044-53227 GCA_009831015.1 Picea engelmannii
TAATAAAGACTTTTTATTTTATTTATTGTTGTTTAAAGCAAGTCATTTATATTTAGTTTTATTTTAATATTTTTTTCAAAATATCTAGATAAGGGAGGTTGATGGATAATAATGAGGGTGGTTGAGGAGACTTGGGGAAGTGTGTATGGAAACTCGATAAATAGGGATAAGAAGTAGAGAGGAAAAGGGGGGATGGAGAGGTTGGAGCATGATGAGAGGCTGTGAAATTCTTGGAAGATATAATTCTTGTGATAGTTTTCTTTGAGCATTTGTGCTTTGTTGTTCTTGGAGTCACGGGCATGGAGGGCCAAGAAACCGAAAGGTTTCTTGGAGCTAGGAAACTGGCTAGGCTCCTAGTTGGCAGGGAGGATTCCATTGTTTCACTCTATGAAAGTAGGAAAAGAATGCTTGGAAGCGCCTAGGACTACATTACAATTGATGAGCTTCGACAAACTAAGGAAGTGGTATTTTTCAGTGGTATTTGTTGTTGATATTTTGTATATACTTTTTGTTTTAAGTTGAAAATCTTAGAGCTAGCCTATTACTTAATTCATCATGCTATTTATATTTATCATTGAGCAAATGTAGAAGAATTGTGTAAATAGAATGAAATTATGTTAAAGCAAAGTTGTTAATTGTGTATGTATTTAGTAAATGATTAATTGCTTAGCACCCTGTAGAGGGGTGCTACATATGATATCAGAGCTTAGGCTCAAACTCTAGGGCCAAAAGGGCCACCATGCTTGTGTAAACTACCCTAAATAAATAATAAACTTATTGCATTCCACATTTGGAGTCTTTAGATAAAGTTATTAAATTGCAAGGTCCTAAGCATGAATTTCCCCTGCAATCAAGGGGGAAGTTATTATTGATTAGTGAGTGTAATATCTAACACCGTGGCATAATTTTTTTTTTCTTTCCTTTTGGAATTCAAGGAAATCTAAAACATCATTTCCTATGCACACAAAAAAATGACTCGAAATGTTCATAAAATATCGAACAAAAAACATTGGTCTCCTCATCTTTAGATGCCACAAACATGGAATTTATCCCAACAAGCTACAACATTATTATTGTTAAGTCTTTTGGGATGAAATATATCCATAGGAACAAAGTAGGCATGAGGCCATATTTTGAGGGAAACCTGGAAGAACTGGAAGTTGGCATCAAACAGAGGTGAAAGTTGAAGAACTGGAAGGAAAACCTGTGGCTTTGTACTTTTCTTCGCAGAGGTGTGGTGGGTACATTTATTTCACCACCGTTTTGTCTGAAATCTATAGAAAGTTACCGGACTTTGAGATCGCCTTCATTTCTGCAGATCGTGATGAGAAGTCATTCGAGGAATACCACCGCACCATGCCATTCTCAGATGAAAATACAATAGAGAAGCTTGATGAGGCCTTTCACGTCTATGACATTCTGTACCTTGTTCTTCTTAACAAGGAGGGTGGTGTTATAACCACTGAAGGTGTGGATCTCATTGATGAATATGGTGTGGAGCCATTCACTGCAGAAAGATTTGATGAGCTGAGAGCCAAGAGGATGCCTTAAGGCCTGCACAGACTGTAGAGTCCCTCCTTGTGTCTGATAAACGAGATTTTGTCCTTGGCCATGGAGGAAGAAAGGTTCCGGTAGTGGAGCTGATCGGGAAGACTATGGGTCTCTATTTCTTAGGCCACTTGTGTGCTCCCTGTAGAAATTTCACTCAGCTTGTGGAGATTTATAATGAACTTGTGAAGAAAGGGGAGACCTTTGAGATTGTGTTTATGTCGCGTGATGTCGAGGAGCAAGAATTTGAAGATTATTATGCAAGGATGCCATGGATGGATTTTCCATTTGCAGACAACACTGAAAAGAACTTGTATCGCTACTTCCAAATTGATGATATCCCATCCTTGATTATTTTAGGTCCATATGGAAAAATAGTGCAGATTGGTGGAGTGGACCTTATACGAGAATATGGAATAAGAGCTTACCCATTTACAAAAGAGCGGCTGGATGAGGTTTGTGCTAAAGTTGATGCTGAGGATGAGGCCAAATGAAAAGCACAAACCCTGGAGTCTCTCTTGGTTTTTGACGAGTGCAACTTTGTGATCAGGCATGGAGGTGCCCAGGTTCCGGTAGAGGAGCTTGTGGGGAAGACAATGGGTCTGTAATTCTCATCCCACTCGCCTGGTCCCTGTACAAATTTTACTCAGCCATCATAACTATTTGCAATAATTTTTCCATGAGTCTTTACAATCTACCCAAAGCTATAGTAGTAACTCCGAGTTCTTTCCACATAAGTCCAAACACAAATAGCTCGAAGGTAAACACCATCCTTGAAAATTAAAATTCTCAACTTGGAGAGGCCTTTATGCAGACCGATATTTTTGAGAACATCCAAAAAAATCCTCCAAGGGATCTTCGACCAGGATTACTGACCGATATTGTTGAGAACATCCAAAAATTCCTCCACGGGATCTTTGACCAGGGTTACTGCAACTAGTAAAAAAATAAAATAATATATATATATATATATATATATATATATATAATCCAACCAATTGGTACCTCTGAGGTGAAGGCAACCAATGCCTAGGGTTCATAGATGTGAAGGCTGTAGATTACATACCAAAAATATAAAGTGTAGGTAACTATAATTACTGGGCTATTAAACTATTAACCGCACCTGGTCATGCTATTTCCCTAGCATCCTTGCCTCAGGCTAGTTCATGCATCTAAAGATGTGTGTTGAAATCTCTTGAAGCTTGAAACTTGTACACGAAATACTTAACCAATAGACTATGAAATATCGTCTAGTTCAAACTGAACCCTTAGATCGTGAAAAAAACAATGGATCATGAAGCAAAACCTCCTGATGAAGCATTAATGGGTTATCCAAGTGTTACCTAGTCCAACTCGTCCTGATCTACGGTGACAGTGACAACCAATGCAGTTCGCAGGAGAATGGATTTGATGAATCTAGTTATTTATGGTAGAGCGGTACGAACAATCTCCAGTCCTATCCAGTAAGATAGAAAGCCGAACGAAATTATGTATTGTATTCAATTTAACATGGCTATTTGTAAACTGTTGTTGTAATTAGTCATCATCGATGGTCTCTAATTATGTAATTGGGTGTGGGAGAAAGGTGGGATGAAGAAAGAAAGCGAGAATCCAAACATTATTTACCAGTCCCCTGTTATGTTAACCTTTGTAAATTAGATATATATTCTGGCACAGACCAACACTGTCTATAGCTTACTGTATCTGAAAGAGGAAGATAGAGTTAGCGGCCTACACACGCCAACACCATCTATAGCTTAGAGTAGCTGACAAACAACCATCCTCCATCATAAATTATCAAGAGAGTAAATTTGATTTGACCTCTCCAGATAGAGTAGCGGCCTGCATTTGAGAGATCAATCACTTATATATACATACTTGCATTCAAGTCATCATGTTATCAGTGTGAAAGAACCTAGTATTAATGTTCTATGGTGCACCCATTTCCCCACACTCACATCAAATCGTTGAATATCTATGAAGATAAGATGTGTTGTTTTCGCCATAAAAAGAAAATTCGCCAACAATGAAAAAGATTTTAATAGATTTTTCTCTGTCCCTACTACAAAAATATTCCACCGTTGTATTTTTACTCTTGGTAAAGTTTAACAACATTGGGATTACTTGGAATTGCTAGACCTGAGTTAGTGAACGACAATATTTAAAACCAAAGAGGAAAATATTATTAGTAATATATATATATATATATATAATAAAAATAAACATATATTACATTGATAGATTTTGGATATATTCAATGTGTTTAAATATAATAAATCAAGAGGTTATGTTACTGGAATATGCTGAATGGGAGTGCATCTTAATTCCTTATCATTCAATGGTTTTCATTAAATGTCGAATAATCCACTGGTTGGAATAAACCCGAGTCACCTTTCTTTTCCCTACACTCACATAAACTAAATGAGTACCGAAGAAATATTTAGCTTTGAATTAGCGGTGCATACTAGTTGACCTAAATGTTGCTTGGAGATTGGTTTTACCAAGTGTATTTTATGAATGTTATATATTATTTAAAGTGATATTATACCTGAATAGTTCCACTCGAGTTGCATGCCTATACTTATATAGGGTAAGTAAATATCTATAAGATTTTTTATTTTATTTTATTTTTATTTTATTTTTTTGATTTGACATCGGATGGTTCAAGAGAAGGGTACAATCACTTAAGGCTTTTCTCCTTTCAATTTTTTTTTTACTTTGCTATTTATAACATTGAATATAGAAAATGAATTAAAATACATGTATCTTGTCTATTAAGGAATTGTGTCGCCATGAGAAACGCAGACAGTGCAACAAGCGCTATAATCAACTTATTTATGTTGAAGGGAAAACCATTTAATTAATTGAAACATATTGTTATAACCCTAAATTGCACCACACATGCTTACCTAGCATCAGGCCAACTCATATCCCTTCTTTGTCAAAAATATGCTGAACAACTCTTTGAAAATACTCTTGTGTAAAGGCCCACGCGCCCTAACCCATTACTGCACACGTGTACACGCCGACTTACTCACAACAACCCACGTGTACCTATAAAAGCACGAAAAAAGGAAAGTTGCCGGTGGAAAAAAAAGCTATGGGTGAGTTAACTGAAACTCCAGGCTATGCATGGCCGAGCGTTCGTCCAAAAACCTAGCTCCTTCTAGCCTATAAAAGAAGGGGTAGGGGTACCATTTGGAAAGGGGAAAAAATATAGCAAAGAAACTCTGCACATTTATGTATTCCATTGTCCCAAACCTTTAGCCTTTTCTCATGCCAAAGGAGATTTAAAGGAAAGCAGTTGAAGGACAGAAGAAGAGGAGCCCAGGATCAGGTTCAAGGAGCAGTGGCCGGTCTCAACTTTTGTAAGTTGACTCACTTTAAGTAATAAAGATAATGCTTTTCCCGTCCCAATTCATGAACTTTCTATGGTTTGATTAGTTTCTGTTTGATTTCTAACTCGTGAGTATAGAAGTAGCATGCATGCATAGTTGTTGTTTGTCTTGAGTGCAGGTCATCTTTGGAAGGAGCATTGTGAACAAGTAATCAAGCACAATGGAGGATCGACATCGAACGCCGGTAATAAGGTAGGTGGTCCTTTCCATGCATTTACTGAGAAAAGGGGATTTAAATCTAGGGATGTAGGTAGAAAGTAGTTTCTATTTGGTCAAATCTGCATGCAAAGACTGAACTCTATTTGCTAGTCCGTAGGGTGTTTTTCCCAACAAAAGAATTGGTGACCATACTGGGGAGAATACTCTTTAGGGTTCCTGGAATTTTTATTTAAGTTTTTGGGTAGTTTAAAGACTAGGTTTTTTTTTTTTTTCCTTTCCTGTCTTTTCTTTTCATTTCTGTAAGGTCTAAGCTAGCAGGGAGTCTAGTTTTCCATACCAGCTTTCCCTGACTTTTGCTTGACTGTGTTTTTTCAGGACACACAGAGGTACACGCAGCCTGCATAAGGCCTGAACGCAAGTACCCGCGCCCTATCCTCTTATATTCCTCATGTGAACGCTAGCTATAGAGATAGAAGTAGCGTGTAGGAGTTCAGAGAACCTTAGAGGCAGTCCTCCTCTTCTCTGTCAGAATCACACATTCTCAGGGGGTTTTCTGTAATTTTGTTTGAGTCTTGTTTTCTAACAGTCCTATCTCAGATTGTTTTTTGCCTTATTATTTATCCTTGCATTATTTGTTTTTCTGTTAGAAAGAGTATCCAAGCCTTCAAGGGATCCTGGTTATCAATACCAGAGGCCTCTTCCTGATCTGGTCTGTCTGTTTTTGTAACACCCTGTTTCCCCCAGATTGTAAATATAACTGAACTGGCCAAGGACTATGGCAAAAACTCATAAGTATGAATATGTGATGTAAATGGACCTGCAGGAAGAGGTCAAGGAATGTAAATGATAGTTGAATTTATTGCAGAACTGCTGAGAGGGGATGTGTGGAAAGGAGACCATGATGGTGGTGGAGGGCACCTTGAAAAAAGGGGCGTTAACTTCCACTGAGAGTTTAATACCGTATTTGGACTCCACTGGCCCGGAGAACCAAAAGCGGCTCGCTGGCCCTGAAAATTAATGGCTCGCAGACTGGTAGGCGGATGTCTTGATGAGGGATGGGATGACGAACCGCCCATCCGTAGGGACGTCAGGTCTAATCAGTGCGAGGGAAATCGTGCCACATGCAACCTCGCGAGAGGATAAGGCATATGGATGGAATGATTTACGGGGGCAGACGCAAGGGGAACTTTGGCGATTTTATGCAGAGTGAGTGATCATAGAGAGGGAGGATTGCAACCTTCGCTCCTGGACACTGGCAGACAGAGAGACGCAGGTCTCAGGAAATCGTGGTCTCAGCTCGGGGGTGGCTAGTGGTAAATCCAGTAGGAGTCGCTACGCCTACGGTTGGGTGGAAACGAGCACCCCTCTCAGCAGTCGCTTCCATTGCTGAACTTACTTCTGATAAGTGTTTTGCTCATAATGCATCTGGAATCTATATGTTGTCACATATGTTCATAGACTTGTGGAATTGTACATGTTTTCCTGTGTAGAAACGTCGGTGTATTAATTGATGACAAGGAGTAGATATTAGCTCATAGGACTGTTAAATTGTAAAGGATTGCAGCATGCGAGTGTTTGCGTTATGTTTGACATGAATAAGTTGATATATGCTTATCACGAAGGATATCATGCACGAATTACGTCAATAAACTAAAGCTAACCATGCCCAGCTGCTCTCGGAAAGTCGTCTTTCCTTATCTTCTCCCGGGAATGACCCGATAAGGATCTCTTCATAGAGATTTCCTCCTCGGAAAGGTTCTCCCAGAACCTAGAATAAGGGTTCGAACGCATAGGCCTTACTAACCCTGTACGAGGAAGAACGACCCCATTTAGGTTCCATGATAGTGGTGTTATGCGATAAATAAGTCGACGGATGAGATCTCGTCGGAGTGAACCATAGTCATTCACAACCATTAGATTGATGAAAGTAACGCAGGCGCTACATGCCTTTCCCTCTCTCATCATGAGCAACGAGAAATTGGGATCATAAATCCCAAGACCCAAAAGAACGAATCTGGACCGTTAGATCTCGGTTCACATTACCCGATGGTCGTTGAATCCGGAGAAACTGCACAGGGGTTAAGCACAGGGGTAGACGCATGAGGAAGTGATTTGAGCCATTAGATCTAGAGTAGAAATCCCATGAACCGTTGGATCGGGAAGAGTTGCACCGGAGCTAAACTCTGGCATACAGAGGAAGAGTCCTAGCCGTAGATCTCGGCAGGACACATGTCGGCGTTCTGGGAGGCATCAGGATTTCCCTCATCGGGGATTTTAGGAGTGTAGAACCATTGCACAATGAAATCGTGATACGTGATTTCCCGATTGAATCTGGATCATCCATTATGCATGACGCGTGTCAGGAGATCTGGAAGGGAATTGGGATATTTGTCATCGGGAAATCTGCATTCCCGTGGACAAGTACTCGGGGAAATCCAAGTGAAAACCCCGACAAGATCTGAGACGTCCATTAGCATGGACACGTGTCGGAAGATCCGAGGAAGTCGAAATTCGAAGAATCAGGGTATCCGGGGACAAGAGTCTCATGCACAAGGGAGTCGCGAAACGCGATACTTCGATATAATCAGGACCTTCCCTTAGCGGAGACGCATGGCGAGAGATCCGAGGGAGTCGGAGTTCGACATTTCAGGGTTTTTGAATAGAGAGAACTCTTGCCATCCGGAATCGCGATCTGCGATTTACCGATAGGATCTGAGTCGTCCATCTGAGGGACAGGTGTCGGAGATTACGGCGCTATCAGAGTTGAACGCATCGAAAAAATCGGAGTTCTTGAGGCCATGAGAACCAAGACCTCATAAGTCCTGAAACCCCAAGAATCAATCCAGGCCGTCCGTCCGCGAGGACAGGTGGCAAAGGATCGAGTGCCTTCGGAGTTTTGTTCATCGGAGTTTACGATGGTAAGGGAATTGTGCATCAGGAAATCGCGACCCGCGATTTCCTGATGAGATCTGAGCCGTTCATGGCGGGGACGCATGTCAGAAGATCCCGAGGGTTCGGGGTTCGGCAATTCGGGATTCTCGATGACAAGAAACTCATGACAAGAGGAACCGCGAAATCCCGAAACGTGATGGTTCCCTAGTTATAGCACTCCAGTGGAGGACAGGTGTCACTCCATGCCATCATAAGGGGTGTGGTCCATAGGCGCCGGAACAAGGGACAAATGTCGGAGGATCAATATTGGCCTTGAGTTCACGCCAAGTGGCATCGGGGATCAGGGAATCGGAATTTGCGAATGCATATGCATCGCGACATTATAAACCCTGAAACCCCGATGGGTAGTTATAGAGTGGTCGACATACGGTAGAAGGTCACATGAGAACGGAGCTAGCCTAGAGGGATAATGCGTTAGGAGCATATTGGGGATTAGAGAATCGCGAGTTTCGAGGACTCGTGAATTGCGACATCAGGAAACCCGAAACTTCGATAGGAGTTGCCCCGAAAGGAGATAAGACCACGACCGTAAAGGTAGTGAACCACAGGCTTGGCCTGGTGAGCTAATGCGAAGTTTATGGATATTTCTCATGTATGGGAGATTAATACCAAAATTTTTTTAAATTATGGTAGTGGGTGTGTTACATTTTTTATATTTTTCCTTAGAGTTTAGATATACATGCGGCCTGTACAAGGTCAGCCCACGTGTATACGCCCTTTTTCTCTGTTCAGCACGCATTTGCACGCATGTTGTTTGAGTGACAGTCGCGTGCTTGTACAAGCTACTTTTTGTTCAGGGTGGGGCAGTCATCCCCTCCTTTGATAAGAAATATTCCTCTCAGGTGTTTGAATCTATGTTTGAACAATCAGTAGCTTAGGATTCATCTTACCCTTAGCCTGCTTTTTCTCAGTTAATAGTTCACAAAAAAATAAAAAAATAAAAAAAAAATTATGGTTTTAAGACAAGCGTGAGAGTCATTGTTTTTACAATTTTCATTGTATGATTCTTTAATATGACTCTTTGCAATCTGCGCTTTAAGACATAATTGTTTTTCTTGGTTTTTGCTTGTCGGTATTTTCCCTTTCTTGCTGTACTAGCACTTAAATAAAAAATAAAAAAAATCTCTTTTCATTTTCTTCTTTGGTTGAAAAGTGTGTTTCTGCATCATTAGCTAGGGAAAAGTCTTTTATTTCGTAAGTTTTTACAGTTCACTTAGATCATAAGTAGCTCCTGGTTGAGTGAAATTCCTTTGAGTTTGTTGTCCAAAATCTTAGAAAAATTAAAAATCTTTCTTTGTGAAAAGTTGTTGAAATTTTGCATTCAGTAAAAGTTTTTGTTTCCATCTTTTTCATTCATTTTTTTCTTTCATCTTTTACACATCATCAGTTTCACCCTCATATCCCTTGACATAATACAAATCCATAAAATAAACGCTAATTTTAAAATCTACTAGACTTTTATGTTTGTAGGGTTCACAAACTTGTTTAGGACTAGGGCCTTGGATTAGGTTGGAGAGGAAACTCTTCAAGGCCATTCAAAACCAAACATTGGATTCTAAGATAGGGAGTGTCTAAGTCCAGTTTCGTGGAAGTTATCCGAGACCCCCCTCTAACACAGGGGATAAACATGAGGTCGCGTGCGGAAAGGTAGCGGAGATAACCCCTCCAAAGCCAGACCAATCGTAGTGGAGAACACATATAGAGGGCTTGTTTTGGGATTCCGTCGTTTGCATTTCCCACAGGGCTTCATGGGTCTCAAATCCGTTCGAGGTCCTCAGTTGTCTTCCAGACCATTTTCTCTCGATACCCTTGACAAGTTTCAGGCTCGATACCTTGCTCATTGTGGTCTACCCGACTTTCGATTGTAGTACCGGCCTGGTGATTGTTCGCATGCTGGCAACCTAGTTGCCAATATTTTTAGGGACATACACAGGTGACTGTGGGGGTATACCGCAGTACCTAGGACAAACATTGGGACACTCTTTGAAAAGTATACCCAGAGGGTGCTTCCGTGTTCGATTTGCACTTGCACCGGTAAGTTGCTCTAGTTTTGGTTGTTGTAACTGTTCTTCCAAATAGTTTAGTGATTGCTTGTCTTATCTCTTAGGGGCTTCTTTTTTAGTGTGTGTTACTTTTGAATGTTTAGAACACCTTAGCATGTCTTGGATCTTCTCACACAGTGGAGGATCCTGAGCTCCACCAGTCACGAAATATTCTTGGCCTACCGCCGGTTACACTGGAGCCACCCCCGCCACCATTAAGGCGGAAGCTAGACCAACAAGGGTATTTTGAAGTGACCAGGTTACAAACCTTTGTGCCTGAACAACTCCCGAAAGAATCAACCATTTTGGACCTTGAAGCAACCTCTCTTGGCTCGGTTGAAACCCCAACCACTGATATCTTGGCACCGTTTATTGTACCAATCCAATTTCACAAACACCAGACAGTGCCTCACACAGCAATGGAAACAAATGTTGTTCTTTCTTTTGGGAATTCTTCAATTCCCACCAACATTGCCACCATAGGAGAGTCATCTCCTAACCTATCGTCATCGGTCCGAGCCACCATGGTCTCAGCCGCAACTACGTCACACAGTGGACCGAACCCGTCTATGGTGGCGATCACAACCCCCTTCACACCTAGTGCGACAGGCCCTCTGTTCTCATACGGTATGCCTAGTTCGGGTACAAGTCCTGTACTAACCTACTCCACTTTACAGACTTTGGGTCTGGGGGTAGGGAGCTCTAGCGCTCCTCTGCAAGGTCACCTTGGGGGCACTCCTGTCCCTTTTAATGTTTTTCCTTACGTAGGAAGTCATATCCCTCCTTCGTCCCCTTCACTTGGTGGTCTGCATCAACAATCCGCTGGGAAACCTACACACAATAGTTTATTTGGAGCAGGGATTTAGGGACCACCTTCGCACAGTATGCTGGTAGGTTTGACACCATTTTCTTGGAATGGAACGTTTGGTAACAACACTTTCTTGTCAGCCGCTTTCCCGACTGGGGGAAACCCCATTTTTGGACAATCTACTTCTGTGGAGGGTACTATTCCTGCCCAGGGGGAACACATAGCAGGACCTTGGAATTCAGGACAAGGATCCGTTCCCTCCTCCTGAATGTCATTCTGGGGTAATTCTTTCCATAGTCAATGGAACCCCGGACAGACTACTATGCCTCTCCCCGCACGACTAGCATGGGGTAATCCTTCCCAAATTCCTTCGAATACAATGCATGCCCAAAACTCTATGTCCTTTTTGGGAAATCAACCGATGATGTCTCCACAGATGCAAAATCCTTATGCTGGTCAGGGCCATGGTTTCTACTAGAATCTGGGCCAGCATCCAAACTTTTCCTAGAAACTTGGGGCCAGTCAAACTCCAGGACCCTTTTTCCCAGGTTATTAACAACAACCCAAACTACCATTCCTGGTGACTTTACACTTGCCAGATTTGACAAGGTTGTTAAATGATCCTATTTTTCATGATCCACATTGGCCTCCTATGCCGACGAAGTTTCCTTTGGACATTCCAAAGTTCGAGGCCAAGATTAATGAAGATCCAAGTGATCATGTGACTACCTTTCATCTTTGGTGCTCATCTAACTCATTGAAAAATGACTCCATATAGTTGCGATTGTTTCAACGTACTCTTATTGGGAGTGTCGTGAAATGGTACATCGAGCTCGATCGCCCAAGATACTATTCTTTTGGTGAACTGGCGATGGCCTTCCTTAACCATTTCCAATTACCTGTGAGATACGATGCTGGCATAGAGCTACTCGCCAATTTCGAATAGACAACAGCAGATCATATCCTTGATCATATCCAAGAGTGGAGACGCCGGAAGAGTTTAATCAAGGTACCAGTCCCAGTAGCATTCCTGCTTGAGTGGTTCCTTAAGTCTTTGGTCCAACAGTTATCCAAAGACGTCGCGACATCCAGAGTTTTCTCCGAAGAAGATGCCATCATGAGGGCTCAACAGTTTGAGCTCATCTATTCTCAGTCTGGTTTATTATACAACATATTTCCAGATGCGCCACGTTCGATACTGGATAAAACTAGACAGAGAGTTGGACAACATGCCGATGGTATTGTTGGTTCAGCACAAACCAAGCCCACTGAGAAATTGAAAAAAAAATTGCAACAGTTATCCATACAACACACAGCGGCCAGCCAAACTACTGCTTTGGCTGCTCCCCCTACCCAAACGTCAGAAGTACACACTGTGCAGTCGACTAACCCAAAGGCCACCTAGCATCTTGAAGGGAAGAAAAAACAATGAAAGAAGGGTAAAGGGGATAAAAAACCCACTGATAATGCTGGCAGGGACAACACGAAAAAATGGAAGGCGAGGTATCCATGCAACTTGTGCGCAGAAGACCACCCGACCCATCTTTGTCCTCGACTTGCAAAGGACCAAAAGTTTGTCACACAACAACAACAAGCAGTGTTGACTAATCCCTTTCAACATGGGCAAAATCTAACTCAAGCCTCTACAAGCACAGAAGGGGGAAGCCAATAAACCTGCCCGCCTCCAAACAATCCGTCATCTATGAATGTATATATGGCTAGGGGTGATGCTTTCATATCAACTAGATTGCATGACTATAGTAAACCAAGTGCTTCTGAGAAGGGTAAAGAAGCTGATCTCCCATCTCTTCCTCTACAGAGTGAGAAGATGTTGGGAGAAACAATGAAACGCATTCCAAAGGGTGCATTTAAAAAATCTTCTCACAACCAAAACGCAAGGGCCGCCCATAATTACTCTGTGGTGGAGGATTTATCACAAACCCCTTGTGCGATGTCTGCTTTGGAGGTCCTCCAAAGCTTCCCTGCTCAGAGGAAAGCCTTGTTAACCGCTTTGGGCTCTACTAAGACTTGTAATCCGGGCACCATCATGTTAGATACAACTGACTTAAAACCTCGTCTGCCTTACCACGTAGCATTTCAGATAGTAGTGGCTCATCCCACGAAAACTTTTACTTGGAATATCTCCCGCACGGTGGTCGATGAGGGCACCTTGACATGCGTTATGTCATTAGCATGCTGGAAGGCCATTGGCCAGCCCATTTTGTCTCCATCACCTACTCTCCTCACTGCTTTTGACGGTTGTTCATTCCGACCACATGGCATCGTTCCTTCTTTCCCTGTGCAGTTAGGAGGGAAAACCGTGTGTGTCGAAGTAGAGGTAGTCAATGCTCCCCTCGACTATAACCTCTTGTTAGGATGGAGTTGGAATTATTCTATGCAAGCTGTGGTTGCTACAGTTTTCTGAGTCTTGTTGTTTCCACATGAGGGTCGGATAGTGACCATCGATGAATTGTCTTTCTCCAGACCTGACCCAACTTTGGGGGCATCCACAGCCCCGATGATTGATAATCCTCAACCAGGTGTCGTTAACGTAGGATTTGGTTTGTGCCCATCCTTGATGGGTACCTTCGATTACCCACCTCGTCACGACGATATCAAATTTATATCTAATCACCATAAGGTTGAGATTTTTCAAGTTTCGTCATTCCGCACGACTTACTTTGAGGATCCTTGGATTCTTCCTTCCCCATCAGCCACGATGGATAAGACAGGGCACCCAGGCATGTCCATGCCCTTGTCTGTCACTGAGGTAGCATACTCTTTAGTCCAGCAAGCTTCAGCCAACCCTGATCTGACTCCTGGACAAGAGATAGATCCACTTCTAGAGCCTATTTTGGCTCAGGGTTCTCTCGCTAACGTTGATTCGTTAGACTTAGTCTTGCCTTCTAATGAAGCAGTAATCAAATCAATGACTATTCTGGACAAACCTTGGGAATATCTTCATCACAAATCATATTTTCTCCCAGAGTTAAGATGAATCGAAGTAGGAGAATTCACCGTTACCATAACGGGAGATCAGCGATGTCCTATTAATCTCTTAGCTACGCAAGAAATTTATGCTGAGGACAATATGACGACTATCGCTGAAACTATACCCATCAACATCTCCCAAAACCTTGGGGTCATGGAGAATGTCTTCATCGGAGCGGATTGCTCCCTCAAAGAAGTTCAAATTTACATGAATCTTTTCAAAGACTTCCGCAACATTTTTGCCTGGTCTTATGAGGAAATGCCAGGTATCGATCCAAAAATAGTTGAACATGAAATCACAATGTATCTTGATGCCAAGCCTATTTGACAAAAACTTTGTCCAGTCAATCCCAAGAAAGTAGCAGCCATCAAGATTGAGGTTGAGAAATTGCTAAAGGTAGGTTTTATTTATCCTATCCATTTGACTCAATGGGTGTCAAATCCTGTGTCGGTCAATAAAAAACAATGCACGATTCATGTATGTACCGATTTCCTTGATTTGAACATGGCATGTCCCAAAGATAATTTTCCAACACCATTCATTAACCAGATCATTGATGAATGTGTCAGTTGTGAAGCCTTTTCTTTCATGGACGGTTTTTCGAGATATAATCAAATCCAAATCAAACCTGAAGACCAACATAAAACGACATTCATTTGTCCATGGGGTACATTCACATATCGTAAGATGCCTTTTGGCCTTAAAAATGTTGGAGCCACATTCCAGCGGGCCATGTCTTTTGATTTTCATGTCCTCAAGCATATAGTCGAGGCCTATCTAGATGATTTAGCATCATGATCTCTCAAGCGAACGGATCATCCCACACACCTTAGACTAATCTTCGAACACTGTCGCTACTTTAGGATTCTCTTGAATCCAAACAAGTGCAGCTTCTGCGTAACGTCAGGACGTTTGTTAGGTTTCATCATATCAACAACATGGATCATGGTTGATCCTCTTAAGGTGGAGGCAATAATCCAGTTGCCCCCCCCACACACAATCCTACAACTTTAGAGTCTACAAGGCAAGGCAAACTTCTTACGACGCTTCATCGCCAACTATGACGAAATCACCAAGGGCTTTATGTGTTTACTAAAGAAAGACGTTCCTTTTTTCTAGGACGAAGTCGCTCAATGCTCTTTCGATGCATTAAAACACGCCCTCACAACCACACCTCTTCTATGGCCACCTAACTATAACAAAGATTTCTTATTATATCTGGCTACCGCAGAGTCAACCATTGGCATGGTTTTAGTTCAGGAAGACAATTCATTCTCAGAATACGTGATCTATTACCTGAGCCGAGGCCTCGTAGGACCGGAACTCAATTATTCTCATATCAAAAAACTTGCGTTGGCAGCAGTTCATGCTGTTCAACGGTTCCATCACTATGTTCTGTTTCGCAAGACCATCGTCATTGCTGTCGTGAATCCATTCCAGTACATGTTGACACGACGATTTATAGGCAGAAAAATTAGTAGATGGATAGTCATCCTCCAAGAATTTGACTTAGACTTCATTTTAGCAAAGTCCAAGAAGTCATTGGTCTTCGCAGAGCTTATTTTGGAACTTCCGGTTGAGTCAGGTGACGTTGTGCCTGAGGAATCGCCTATCCGGGGAGATATGTTTTTTATTACATCTTCAGACCCCTAGTACGGAGATATACTTATCTATCTCCAGACTTTGAAATGCCCCACCTCTGCTTCTCATGACGAGCGTCGACGGATATGCCATCAGGCTAAGAATTATCTCATACTCGATGATACGTCGTATCGGAGAGGTGTAGACTGCATCTTACGTCGATGTATCACTCATGAGGAGGCCATCATCGTGATCAATGATTGCCATACTGGAGCTTTTGGCAGTCATTTATCTAGGTTGGCAACATCCCAAAATATTCTACGAGCAGGTTACTTATGGCCGACACTTATCAAATATTGTATCGAATCGGTCAAGAAGTGCCATTCGTGCCAAATCTTCACTCGGAAGATGAGGGCACATCCCACTCCTATGTTTCCTGTCATCATAGTTGGTCCCTTCACTAAGTGGGGGATTGATTACACTACATGCAACCCCTCGTCAGCAAGGGGGAACCTCTATATCATCGTAGCTGTCGACTACTTCACTAAGTGGGTTGAAGCTATGCTAACGTTTAAAGATGATGGAGAGACTATAGCTCTCTTCTTATTCAACGAGATCATAGCAAGGTTCGGTGTCCCGAGAGAGATTGTCACTGACCATGGAAGTCACTTTCAGAACCAAATGATGACTGAATTAACATCAAAGCTTGGGTTACAGTAGGAGAATTCATCACCTTACTACCCCCAAGCCAATGGGCAGGTGGAAGTTGTAAACAAAACTCTTAAGACTATTCTATAGCGAACTATCAACTCAGCCAAGTCAAATTGGCATTTGATGTTATACTCGAAATTATGGGCTTACCGAATATCTATTAAGACTGCAACCGGTTTCTCGCCTTTTCAACTCGTTTATGGGCTGGAGGTAGTCTTTCCCATCGAATGTCAGATCCCATCTCTAAAATTGGCAGTACAATTATTGCCAGACACTTCTCTACTTGAAGAACGGTTAGTACACCTTGAGCAGCTCAATGAGCAGCGTTGCGATGCGGCCCTGGCCAACGAGGCTCACAAACATAAGGTCAAGTGTTAGTATTATAGGTCCGTTCATCCTTGGATTTTCTCCGAGGGTGACCTTGTCCTGGTCTATGACCAAGATAAGGACCCCCTGGGGGCAAGAAAGTTTAAACCCATGTGGTTCAGACCCTTCATCATAAAAGAGGTATTAAAAAAGGGCGCTTATCGTTTGGTTGATTTTGAAGGGAATGCTTTGGCCGAGCCTAGAAATGAGCTCTACCTCAAGAAGTATTACTCATAGACAGGTCACTATGGGTAACTTTTTGTAACATATGTATAGTCTTTGTACTATTACTTTTTAAGTTCCTTTTAAGTGTTATGGACGTGTCATTGATGTTATCTTTCGTCAATATGGTAGATTTCAAGTGATTCTGAGGTGTTTGTTGGGTATGCAGATGGTGCTAGTCGGCACACGCGGAGGCTTGCCTCCGCAGCTTGGGTAATCTTTACACCTCAAGGCCAGTTGTTATCTTCCGGACGTATATGCTTAGGGGACACCACAAATAATGTCGTCGAGTATAGTGCAGCTATTGAGTTGCTTCGTGACGCCTTGTCATTGGGTATCTCTCATCTCCGGGTCTGTCTCGACGCTCAACTGGTTGTGTCGTAGCTAAATAGAGTATACTGGGTTCATGATCCAACTTTACACCGACGATTCCTTAGGGTAAGTCTCTTAGAACAAAACTTTGATTATATTACATATTTTCATGTTCCTAGGAGATTAAACCAAATTACAGATACTCTAGCTAATCAAATTTTAGATTGGCATCTTGTACACATATGAAAGAATGTTGAAATAAGCATGTAAATACATTTTTACACACGCGATCCTTAAGGCACAAAATATCAAAAAACCATATATAACATCATAAAACAACCAGAGTACATAGATGGACACAAGCGCCTCAAAAATGGGACTCATAAACGAGTCACAGGGCTTATACCCTCAAAAAATATATACAAGTAAGTGCTCGTGGCACGTAAAAAGTATAAATAGGTTTAGGGCCTATGGGCCCTGTTATAATAGTCCACAGCATGGGCTAAACGCCTAAACAATTGGATCCACATCCGAGGTGCCCCCACGACATGAGGTTGCATGGATTGCGGCAGGTCCTCTATCTCTGCCATCGGGACTGTGCGAGTGAGTGCAGTGAAATTCTGCTCAACTTGTCTAAGGACTCTCTCAGCCTCCTCGACTGGGAGGTTCCCTACTACTGTTTCCCCTCCGGTGGCGGCAGCTGCGGCTTCTGACCGAGGATGACGCATGTTCCGTGCATAATCGGTAGGTCGCACGGGTCCCACATCTGCATACAACAAACATTTACCCATCAAATACACTGGCATACAAAAAAAATGATATATATCACAAAAATGACATAAAAATTACATATGAAAACAAAAAAAAACTACAAAGGTGGAGACTTAGCCATCTCCCCTCGCTCCTCACCAGGAGGCACGGGTATCTCAGGATCTCTAGAAAAATCTATCCCTGCATATGGGTAGTCCTCGATCACAGGGATCTGTCATGACAGCCATGCAAAGAAGGCATCATTGAAGGACTCATTGGTCCTTCCACCACCCTTTCATGGCAGTAATACTGCCCATCTACACACTACAGGAAATGAGGCCTGATGTCCTCGTACTACTTCCCGAGGGATAAAGCTCGAAACTCTCTCAAAGAAAAATGAACACAAGATCGTCCCGAAACCGAAATTCCTTTGTGTCCGCTGTCATCAATATTTCAATTGCCTCTTCATGCACTCCAGTAATGTAGTACTCCAGTCAAAAATCTGTGCATTCAAGCACTGGATCGCACAGTTCATCTGTGCGCGAGAATCCTGATGCAAGGCTGCAGAACCGGTAATATGCTCAATCAGTAATAATATCACTTGCAACGATAGGTTAGTGATCTTACTGATAGGTACCTGGGAGCCTGCACAATCAATCCCAGCCTCACAGTGCTCAACTATCATTTCCGATATCTTACTCGGTCCCACAGGAAACGTCCTAAAGTTGACTGGTTCCCCTCTCCTTGAGAGGCCAGTCAAAAAATAGATATCCTCTGTGGTGGGCACCAATGATTTCCCCTCTAGCATAAAAGCCTCTGCATCAGGGTGCTAGTAGTCGATCAAGGCATTCAGTAGCCTTGGTTGTGCACGCACAAACAAACGTAGAAAGAACTTCAATAAACCACATTGCATTAACACGGCCACGACATTCGGATCTCCCGCAACCAACTCACTGACTGCTTCATGCTCTATTTCCCTCCACTGGACATACATCCTACCAACACAACAAGGTTCAGGAGGGTCAGCACTTTCCTTTTAATTCTTTTTTCTACAAAGGGGGGGTCCATGTGACCTGTAGAGGTGACAGTCGCATGTACACGCAGGCATCCTTTACTCTGCCCGAGTGTACATGCGGCCTGTCCAGAGACAACCCGCATGTACCTAGGGACAACTTTTTTAAGGTCGGCGCCCACCCAAAAAACTAACTTAAAAACAAAATTGAAGAATTGAATAGCTAGATAAGGGAGTTTGTACTTACTTGGTCCAAGCGGAAGTTCGTTTCGTCCACTGTAGCTCCCGAAATCACTGTTTTTAGCAAAGGGGGTCTTTTAGCTCCTGAGTCAATTTCCAAATCAGCAATGGTGATAATGAGTTGCCAGCTTCTATTTATAGACTTTTTGGCCTCTTTTTGTCACTTTTTTGGCCTCCCTTATCAGTTTCTTTATACCAAAAACCATTTAGAGTGATTTAGGAGTTATATGGTAGGGATTTGATCGGGTATTGGGACACTTTTTTGAGTTTTGAGAAAATTTTGACGGTCCATAATTTTTTTTCCAAGAATCAACTTGAGCATATAGGTTAGGTTATTACCCCAACTTTTGCATCTCGTTGTCTTTTTCCTCTGCTATAGGATCGATCCCATCAAGTTGTGACACGAAACCATCATATCTACTTTAGAAGTGTCACAACTTGCCGGTAGAGCTTACCAGAACATGGATGCTCTGGGTAGGTCCTAGTTGCATTATGGTGTCCATGTCGTCTCTAAAACACTGTAGGCTCGGAAGTCCTTATAGTCTTTCTTGAATATGAGTTTGAGACTTATTTGCATGATTCTTCTTCTCTCTTTGTCTCACCTTCAGGACTCCCAAAAAATAAACGGGTCTCCTTTTAAGCCCTTTTCAAACCCTCTAAAAATGAAAAGATTGTCGAGCGATCTTGTGGCCTTTCACACTCATTAAACTGAAATTTGAAGTCACGTCTGTCCGGCAGTAGTTTACCCCTTTTTCGGTCCGGACGGTCAACTGGACGAACAAAGGTATACTCTATCAAATTTTCGTTCTGTAGAAGAGTACTCTCAGGTATAATTTTATCCCTTTCTCGGGCCTGAGGGACTAAACTTACGAAAAAGAAACCCCCACAGAGTCCATAGTTAAGCTCTTTTCAGACTCCCTAAAATTGAAAAGATCGTCGAGTGACCTTATTCTTTCACACTCGTTAAATTGGTCAAGAAGAATATTCCTGATGGAGTCCATAGTTAAGCATTTTTCAGAATCCTTAAAAGTGAAAAAATAGCCGAGTGATCTTGTCCTTGTCACACTCGTTAAAATGGTTTTGAATCGACGTCTAATCAATGCTATTTTATCCCTTTTTCGAACCGACTAGACTATATTCGAAAAATGTACCCCAATGGAGTCTCCTTTTATGTTTTTTCACACTCTCTAAATATGAAAAACCACCGAGCTTACCTTCTTTGGGCTCGTTAAACTTACATCAAAGGATGTTACCACTGTGTGATTTCGCAACTGCATTTGCATACCTTATCCACCAACCTTGTGACAGTTTTCTTCTGTGTCTTAACACCTTTGGCCACTGGAGGATTTTTCCCAAGTATCATTTCACCAGAACATCAGTCTTGTCCTTGTGCCTTGAGCTTGTATGTTTGCAATACTCGTTCCTCCATTGTATTTTCCCCAAAAGGAGGATGGGAAAAGTATTTTCTTTATTGGAAGCATAATGAGTCGCCCTTGGATAAAACACATATGTCCGTTTGACCATCAGACTATGGGATGTAGTACGACCTTAGGAAGCTTTTCTCATTATATAGAGTTGTGTGCTCCACCGTTTGGTTATCCTTCCAAACATATGGAGAGTTTGCGTTGCCTCCTGCTTCGTATACTTATGATTAAAATATATGTTGCCTGAGTCTCATCACGTGTTATGCTATTGTCCAAGGGAAGTTTGTCCCTAAGCCTGAGTCGACCCCTCTGCAAAATGTCTCTTGTCCGCATACCCAACCATCCCGAGCATCCAATCAAGTCCTTGTTCGAAATCATTGAAGCCTTCAGTCTGATCATCAAGATTATCACGTCAATGACCGATGAGCCGTCGAAGACCTCTGGGTACTGTAGTTGTACACTCATAATACACTCCTACCTGAGTTTTGAATATTTTGAAATTGTTGTTCGAGCTCTAAAGATCTCATCTCTAGCCATTAGGCTGAATCATCTTCTGGAAGATGGATACTCTACATGTATATCTTTCTGAATTCGAGATGTAGCTCCGCTGTGTATTTTTCACGACTACTCTTTATAGTTATTTAACATGGATCTATAGTGTATTTAATTGGTAGCCATGGTTCTATTTTATCCTGATCATGGTTATGCCTGCCTCGGTGAGACATTTGTTATTTTGCAGATGGCACCTCCTGGTTCCTGATCCTTGGGCTCAATCGTTCGGCACATCAGTAAAGATTGGTAATGTATTTCGGCCATTAGATGCTCTTATGACCTCACACATTAGGGGGCATTTGTTATAACCCTAAATTGCACCACACATGCTTACCTGGCATCATGCCAACTCATATCTCTTCTTTTCCAAAACTCTTTTGAACAACTCTTTGAAAATCCTCTTGTGTAAAGGCACATGTTCCCTAACCCATTACTGCACGCGTGTACATGTTGGCTGACTCACAACAACATGCATGTACGTACAAAAGCATGAAAAAGGGAAAGTTGTCGATGGAACAAAAATCTATGGGTGAGTTAACTGAAACTCCCAGCCATGCATGGTCGAGGGTTCGTCCAAAAACCTAGCTCCTTCTAGCCTATAAAAGAAGGGGTAGGGGTACCATTTTGAAAGGGGAAAAAATATAGCAAAGAAACTCTGCCCATTTACATATTCCATTGTCCCAACCCTTTAGCCTTTCCTCATGCCAAAGGATATTTAAAGCAAAGCAGATGAAGGACAGAAGAAGAGGAGCCCAGGATCAGGTTCAAGGAGCGGTGGCTGGTCTCAACTTTTGTAAGTTGACTCACTTTAAGTAATAAAGAGAATGTTTTTCCCGTCCCAATTCATGAACTTTCTATGGTTTGATTAGTTTATGTTTGATTTCTAACCCATGAGTATAGAAGTAGCATGCATGCATAGTTGTTGTTTGTCTTGAGTACAGGTCATCTTTGGAAGGAGCATTGCGAACAAGTAATCAAGCACAATGGAGGATCGACATCGAACGTCGGTAATAAGGTAAGTGGTCCTTTCCATGCATTTACTGAGAAAAGGGGATTTAAATCTAGGGATGTAGGTAGAAAGTAGTTTTTATTCAGTCAAATCTACATGCAAAGT
>ML851505.1:0-17689 GCA_009831015.1 Picea engelmannii
GCATGCTTGTTGGTTATTATTGTGCATGGCATATGGTTGATTTATTTTATGGTATCATGAATCTTGATTATTGCATGTATTTCTTTCATGATTCATTATTAATTTATCTGTATCAGAAATTTGAATCAACCCAAGAGGGTGAAGTTAGAGGCACTCGAACAGTGGATACGTTTCAGATCAGAGCATAGAGAAAACCATTTTGGATTTGTTCTTTCGGATCTGATACACAAGTAAATGCCATAAATTTGTATATCCATAAACAACAATGGAATACTTATATTTCTAAGAGTTATTCACTAAATGTCTACAAACGAATATTGTTCCACATAATTATAGGCTCTATGTAACCCATATGCTCGTTGTCATAGAGATCTTCCTCAAACTAGGGATATGAATCCACAAAGCTAAACCACTATGTATTGGCTCAAATTTCTTTCACTCAACCCTATTCCCATAATTCTCAAAACATTTTGCTCACTATGGCCATCCCAATCAACCAACCCCTCTTCCCCCTCAGATTATATATGAGATGTCTTTCTCTACTAAACGTGCTACGGGCTATCCCACTTCCCTCCAATGCTTCATAACAGGATAGTCATGGCTCAAGGAATCTTTATTTCTAGGAAGATGAAAATTTCAATTGTAAATCAACTCCCTCTTTATCTTAGAAATACCCATTAATTCAATCATAGTCTTCACATGTGCATGGTAGCAATTTATGGTAGCCCCTAAGTGTAGAGAGGAAAAACTAAGGAACAAGAAATCAGGAATAATGAATGAGAACCTTTGAACATCCACGAATCATAGATTATATTGCATGTTAAGTAACCATGTGCTTTCATGAAAAGCCCATGTATCTCCTTTATGGGAAAACAATCAGAGGTCACTGAACTATTTAATAATTTTAAAGATCAATTTAGAGGACTTAGAATAAATCTTTTAAATGTTTTTATTTTTAAAACATTGTAAAAATTAAATATTTTATTTAATCTTTTTAAATAAAATGTAATTAGTTTATTATTGCAAATCCACATCTAGTCCTATAGACCGCAAATGAATAAGCCACCCATAAGATCGACCGTTTGATTACAGCGGAGCAGTGGGTCGCTGAGGTCACCAGAGCGTATGTCGTGACGTCATCTACCCTCGACCGTTTGAATCGAGCGGAGCATTAGGTCGTGACGTCACCCGAGCGTATGTCGTGACGTCAGCTACCCTCTGGTTAAGGTCGAGGATGGTCGTACGGTGAACATAAGAAAATAATAACAATAAAGGGAGGACTATACGGTGGTGTACGGCACCGTGCATTCACCCACCAGCATGCCGTCAGTTCTTGTTGCAGCCTCCAGGTGATGAGCATTCCTGCACAGTGAAGTGAATTATATAAGGCTGTGATGCGCCTTCGAAACACCGGTCGGTACAGAAAAGAAGACACTGCCCAGCGAGGAGACAGCTACTCTGCGGGCCTGCGACTCCTTCATTTTCACAACAGCAAACATACAACTAATTGGATATGATATTGAAGAGACACATGTGACGTACTATATGTGATGGCGTTGGCATGGAGCCCTATTTTTAATCAAACAATTGTGATTGATGGTGAAGGCCAAACTGAATGCATTATATGGAATGACTCGCAGAGGCCGTGCACTTAGACCGGCTTCGGTAAAGCAATCCTTCCTAGCTAACGGGTCTTAGTTTGTTTAACAATTGACCGGGTGGTATATACATCGTATAATCACATTGGTATATATGTAGAGGTATATTTGAAGGTGTATATGCAACATTGAATGCTACAGGTTGTATATTGTTGAACCTCAATTAATTCATAAACTTTTTTTTATAAGATTGTAATCAAACAATGATAGTTTCACTTGAAAACAAAAATTTCAAATTTAAATTACTTCGAAAAAAAAAACCTTGGTATATATGCAGCATTTAAAGTGTATATACCACTTACTACTCAACATTGAATACTACTTAGCAAACTGTATATTATTAAACCTCAATTAACACTATAAACTTTTTCTATAAAATTGTAATCAAACAACGATAATCAGTTTCACTTCCTTGAAAACAAAAATTTCAAATTTAAATATTTTTGTGATGGACATAAAATAGGAGGGTTCATGTAGCAAATCCCTATTGAAAGGGAAAAACAGGGAAGAAATCATATTTAAAGCCTATCCACGTATTATGATTGGTAACGGGTTTCCCTTTCCATTCTTCATGCATTTTTCAAGCCATATATAGATAATAAGAGACTCTTGATTGAGAAGAAAAACAAGATTTTTAAGATGTCACATCCATATCTTGTAAGGTATTCTATTTCTATGATCTAGTGCGCGCAGTTATAAATATTGTGTGCTACAAAACTTTGTAATTGAACTTATAGAACTTACTGTGGAGTTTATAAACTACACGATTTACTTAGTGCTGTAATAAAAAAACACTTAATGACTTAATTTATTCACTATGTTCTAATATTAAATACATTCACTCACAAACACAACAAAAGCTCATAATTACACATGAATTTGACAACACACAAAATACTAATATATATTAAGAACTTCAACCCGCTACGTGCAATTACAAAGTACAATAATGTGTTGAGTTTCTGCTCCAACAACTTTTTCTGCTGACTTGACAGACAGAGAGCTTGGGCTCTCATACTTCTTCAACTCATCAGCTACTGCTATTGTTTTTCTTCTTCATGACTCTTTTCTCTCTACCTCTCTGCATATGTCGACTATTTTCAGACTCTGACATTTAAATGAGACTTCTTACAAAAGCAAACCGACTTAACATTTAAGACACAAAATAAATTCAACTGACTCTTAAACCACTTAACTGAACTCGAGAAAGATTAAGATCGGCTCCATTTAATAACTCCCATGCTTGTCGACTGGCTAAGAATGAGCTTGCGTAAACGTGCAACTTTGTATTTGCAGGCTGACAGACAAATCTGCGGACTCAAAATTTGTCTGACTGGCAAATCTACTGAGACGTGAAGCTCACTGACTTGTAATTACTATTTCCAACACTCCCCCTTCATTATAAGTATGTGGGATTAGAAAATTTTACATCAAAAATTGAATTGACATTTGTTGTCACTCATCTGTTATTGTGCAGACTTCCAAACTACTGCACAGATGTTGAAATGCATCTCTTGCTAAAGCCTTTGTAAAAATATTTGTGACTTGTTCTTTTTCCCTACAAAATTCAAAACAGGTCTATTTGTTATTTACCAATTCTCTAATATAATGATACCTTGTATCAATATGTTTGGTTTTCTTATGAAACACATGGTTCTTTGATAACATAATGGTTGAATTGTTGCCACAAAATATTGTTGTTGGTTCATGCAAAAAATCATTTAATATTCTTCTCACCCAAAATGTTTGATCTAGGTGGATATCGGTGCCCACCCACCTATTCTAACTCGCTCAAAACAATGTTCTGGCAATTTACTATTTTTAGCAGTTTTTCAATTCCTAAACTTTTGGGGCCATTTTGAGGGCCTAAATGAATTTTTTTGGGATTAAGCACCTAAATGATAGTAAAAGGCACTGATTGAGCCCCCAAAATGAATCTCCTCGACGATACCTTTTCAACGAGCTATCGTGCACCCCAAATTGAAATCGTATGCCAAAGTTATGCCCCCGGAAAGTTGATACAACAAACTACCCAAAACGAGGTCCACAAAATTGTTGGCTTTTCATCTTCCAGGGTTAGGGTTTTGGATTTTCTTTATGTTAAAAAGGCCTTTAGAGCCTCATTGTAATCATTTTCTTGCGAATATGGGTAACCGTCACATCTCTTCTCAGAGATAAGTTGCCACCATTCTAGCGAGTCTTTCACTCTGTAATTTTACAGTCTGTACATTTTGCTCATTAATAGAAATTGTGTATTACTGTATCTTTTTGTTTGTATCTCTGATATATTTATGTTATATTAGTGGATATCTGATATATCTCTGTACATTTCTTTATTATATATCGGCTCTCATTTCGTGCGAAACATAATCCGGATCATTGCTTGACAAGTTGTGCATGTAGTTGCGACGTACTCTACTTCTGTTGAAGAAATAAGCACTATGGGTTGCTTCCTTGATTCCCATGATACTATACCTATTCCAAAATGAAATGTGTACCCAGAGGTACTTTTTCTATCATCTATGTTTCCTCCACAATCACTGTCAGTGTATCCAATGAGTCTAAAATCTTCTGAAGTAGAATACTTGATGCCAAAATATTTTGTTCCATTTACATATCTCAGAATTCTCTTTCCTGCTTTCCAATGTGATTCTTTTGGAGTTTCCATGAACCTCGAAATTAGGCTCACTCCATACATGATATCAAACCTTGTTGTTGTTAGATACATAAGATTGCCTACCAGTGTTTTAAACAGTGTAGAATCCACCTTGGACCCTTCATCTTCTTTGCTTAGCTTCAATCCTGTTATGACATGTGTTGGGGCTGCTTTGGAATTTATCATGTTAAATCTTTTCAAAATTTCATGTGCATACTTAGATTGTGAGATAAATATACTAGTTTTGGACTAGTGAACTTCAATAACCAGAAAATATCTCATAAGCTCCAAATTAGTCATTTCAAATTCATCCTTCATGACTGAATTAAATTCTTCTATGCCAAAATCACCTGTAAAAATAAAATCATCTACATATAAGCAAACAATTAACATATTACCTTGTTATTTGCTTTGATGTACAATGTTGGTTCAAATTCACTCCTCTGAAATCCATTTTGTGTGAGATAGGAATCTATGTGACTATACCAAGCTCTCAGAGCTTGCTTTAATCCATACAGTGCTTTCTTCACCCTGTACACTTTGTTTTCTTGTCCTGGAATCTCATAGCCTTGTGGTTGTTCCACATATAATTCTTCTTCTAAATGTCCATTCAAAAATCTTGACTTCACATCCATTTGATAGACTGCCCATATGTTCTGCGCGACAATGGCTAACACAATTTTGACTATGTCCATGCGTGCAACTACTACAAATGTTTGATCTGGATTTATGCAGGGACACAATGAAATAAAGAAATACCCATAAACGTAGAGATGCAGCGGAAATAAAACTTCATTTCATTAACAACAAATGACTGAAATATGCTTACAGACAGAATGGAAATAAAATAGTTAGGGCGCTGGTAGCTAATCTCTGATAAGAGATGTGGCGGCTACTGGCCTATGAACTCTATGTTACAATGAGGCTTGAAGGGCTATATATTATTAAGAAACAATGGAAAACCCTAAACATCCAAAAACCTAACCCTAGGAGATGAAACGCCAGAATATGGGTCCCATCGGGGTAAATTGGTACATCAATTTCCCGGGGTCGTAATTTTGGCATACTATCTCCGTTTGACGTACACGATATATCTTTAGAAAGATCTATTCAAGGAATACACTTCTAACAACGAATATCAAGTCTGGAACGAATTCATATTCGTCGGAGCATTTGATGCCAAAAAATGTTGTTTAGGGCCTCAAAACGGCTCCGGAAGTTCAGGACCCAAAAAACTGCTAAAAATAGTAAATTGTGCTACAATTAAGGAAACTGAAAAACTGAAAGAAACAATGGTGTGGGTCCAAGTCGAATAAGAGGGTGGCCACCAATATCCACCTAGATCATTCCTCCCCCCTTAGGAAGAAATGGTCCCCATTGCGTTGAGTTCCTCCATGAGATGAGGAAACTTTTGTTGAACTTGGTCCCGAGTGAGTCACTTGCCCTGGTGAAGGAGTTGGCCTGCTTTGACAACTCGATATAGTTGGATCCTCTGCTAGCGTGTGTTCTTGATCTGTGTGTCCATAATCTGATCAGTTGTGGCTTGTTCCATGCAATCAAGGTTTAACTCTGTTGGTGTGAGTTGTTCCACCATGTTGAATGTGTCCAATAGAGGTGGAAAGTAGGGCCAAAGGCGGTCCACATTGAACACTAGGTGTAGACCAAGGAATGGTGGAATATTAAGCTCAAAGGCGTTGTCCCGTACAACCTTGGTGATGGTGCATGTCCCATATCGGAGCGGGTGAATCTTGCGGTAGGGTCCAGCGAGGCGCTCCTTTTGCAAATGTAGCCACACTTTGTCAGCCACCTGGAAGTTGTGTGGCACCTGATGTTGATCATGTCGCTACTTATAATTAGCATTGGCTCTATCCAAGATGTCATGAACCTGTTGGCGGATGTGCTGAATGTGCTCAATGAAGCTATTTTCCTTGTCAGCCTCAAACTAAACATGGGTTGAATCTATCGGAGTAACCGCAAATGGCATGGCTACGTCAATGGGACATCATGGCTGGAATCCCAAGCCCACCTGAAAGGGGTTGCGGCTGGTTGAGATATGGAGAGCCCGGTTGTAGCTATGTTGTACATAGGGGAGGCTATCATCCCATGTGCATGGATGCTTTGAGTTGTACATGCACAGACTATGTATGATCATCCGGTTGACAACCTCTATCTGGCCATCAGTTTGCGGATAGAAATCTATGGACTTGGTGAGCTTGGTGTCCATCATCGACCAGAGGATGGACCAAAATGTACTAAGTAACCTGATGTCCCGATCTGAGATGATAGATTGTGGGATCCCAAAGTGTACCCACACTCATTCAAAGAAGATTTTAGCAGTGGCTTCTGCTGTGATATTCTTCTTGTAGGCCATCATAATGGACATCTTCGAGAATCTATCGACGAACACAAAAACATAGTCATTTCCATGCTTAGTATAAGGAAGGCCCGACATGTAATCCATGGAGATGGATTCCCAAGGTCGACTAGGGTAGGCAACGGAGTATAGAGGCCTTACTTCTTGATGGTCGGTTTGGCAATGGCGCAAGAAGTGCAGGACTTGATGTACTTCTCGACATCCTGTCAAAGGTTCGACCAATAGAAATACCTTTGCAGTATTGCCACAGTTTTCTCGACCCCAAAATGCCCAGCAACCCGACTGTAGTGTGCACCCAAATCATCTTGGTTGCACGCTCGCTTGAACACAAAGGTGTCCCAAGTGGCATAGCAGGGCATCCTAGAGGTGAAAATTAGGAACTTGCTTACCCTCCAAGAGCGTATTGTATGTGTGGCTGAATTTTGGATCACTTTTGTAGAGAAGCGGCCAATCAAAAGTCTCATTCCCACAAGAGTTGAGAACCGTGGTTAGCGCCATGATAGGTGGTCGATTGAGGCAGTCTGCATCATTATTGGTGCTTCCTTTCTTGTACTTAATGTTCAAATGAAACTGTTCAGGTATGTCGACCACTTCTGATGGCGATCGTTCTGTAACTTCCCTTGTGTCTGTATGAACTGCAAGGGTTGGTGGTCTGCGTGGATGACCGTTTCCTTTCCCAAAATGTAATGCTTCCATTGTCAGCAAGCCTGCACATTGGAATACATCTCTTTGTCATAAGTGGGATACTTCTGGACTGTGTCGGAAAGTGTCTCACTGTGATATGCCACTAGATGCCCCTGTTGAGTAAGGACTGCCCCAATAGCACAATCGGAGGCATCTATCTCGATCTCAAGTGGTTGTTACAAGTCTGGTAATGTGAGCACTGGTGCAAAGCAGAGGTGATGCTTCAACTCTTCGAACACCTTTTGTTGAGATTCAGACCAAAATAATTTTTCTTTCGCTCCTCCCTTGGTGACTTGACTCAAGGGCCAAGTGATAAGAGAGAATCCCAAAACGAACCTGCAGTAGAAATTGGCAAGACCCAAAAAGTTGCGAAGATCTGTTAGGGTGGTTGGGGCTAACCAATCCTAAATGACTTGGATATTGGATGGATCCACATGCACCCCCCGCTCATCAATAATGTATCCCAGATACTGAACCTAGGTCATGCCAAAAGTACACTTCTCCAAATTGGCACACAACTTGTGTTGCCACAATGTTTGGAGGACCTGTCGGATGTGGTGGAGGTGCTCTTCCCAAGTCTGGATGAAGATCAGAATGTCATCCAAGTACACCACTACAGATTCAAACATATATCTACGACATCTGCATCTATTTGTCCCTTCAATATGGGAATGTCAAAGTTTACTTGTACCTTAAAAGGAGTGAGGCCTCCAGAGTGGTTGTTGGATGTAGATGCACTGTCAGTGGGCAACCGTTGAAGGATCTGCCCAAAGTTGTCCATCATCGTGTTCCTTTGTTTCTCGAGGGCCTCCTCGAGCAATAATTTGATAGGATCTCCTGCTCCCTCATCTTTCTTTTCTTCCCCCATGGGTGGTCGTCGACGTTTACGAGGTTGATCTTACAACGGTTCAACCAGATCGAGCCCTAACTCCTTATACCCCCACCTCATTGGGGACATGCAAAGAAGGATAGATAAAGAGAAGACTGCTCTGATACCACTAATCCGGATTTATTCTGGAACACAATGAAATACATAAATACCCATAAACACAGAGATGCAATGGAAATAAAACTTCATTTCATTAACAACAAATGACTAAAATATGCTTACAAACAGAATGGAAATAAAATAGCTAGGGCATTGGTATTTTATCTCTGAGAAGAGATGTGGCGGCTACTAGCCTATGAAATTTGTGTTACAGTGAGGCTCGAAGGCCTATATATTATTGAGAAACAATGGAAAACCCTAAACATCCAAAAACATAACCCTAGGATATGAAACGCCAGAATATGGGCCACGTCGGGGTAAATAGGCGGGTGGCCACCAATATCCACCTGGATCAATGTTTCATTAAAATCAATTACAGGTTGTTGTGTAAAGCCTCTTGCAACTAAGATTGCCTTGTGCTTCTGTACATTTCCTTCTAGATATTTCTTGGTTTTATAAATCCACTTGCCACTTATCACATCCTTGTCTTCAAGTACATCTACCAACTTCCATGTCTGATTGTTTTCTATGCATCTGATTTCTTCATCCATGGCTTGAGCTCATGCATCATCTTTAACAACTTGTTCAAAATTTAATGGATCATCTATTTGTGAAAACAAAGAAAAAACAGAAAATGAATTTGTTGTGTCCTCATTATAAATGTTGCGCGGAATTCTTGTCTTTCTTGGTAATAAACTTTCTAATGTTGGATCTGGAGATGTAGAACTACTTGGACTATTTGCTAGATTTTGTTGAGCTCTACGTGTAGAATGCGCACCTACAAATCTCACTACAATAGTTTGTGATACACTTTGTGTCATAGTGCCAGGTGTATAAGGGACTATGCATTGACTTATACATGGTGTTTGAACCACCTCTTCTTATGTGTCATCATGCAAAATAGCATTAATGATGTTAATTGTCTTCTCTACACCCCCATCCCATGCTTCATTCTCCATGAATTAAACATCGCGTTGATTATGACTTTCCTTGAGACAGGATCATACAACTTGTATGATTTTGTCTCCTCAAAATACCCAACAAATATACATGTATGTCCTTTGTTATCCAACATCTTTCTCAGCTCATATCGAACATGTGTGTATGCGACACAACCAAAAACTTTCAAGTGTGCCACATTATGTTTCATACATGTCCAAGATTCTTGAGAAACTTTGTTCTTCACACTTTTTGTTGGACATATGTTCATTATGTATACTGCAGTTTCTACTGCCTCAGCCCAATACTCATTTGACAAATGTTTGGTTTCCAACATACTGCATGCCATTTCCATGACGGTTCTGTTATTTCTTTCTGCGACACCAATCTAGTGTGGTGTATACCGCATGGTGAATTTATTATATATGCCATTAACTTTACAAAAGTTCTGAAATTCTCTTGAGATATACTCTCCTCCTCTGTGATTTCTTAGGAACTTGATATAATAACCACTTTTCTTCTCCAAAAGTGATTTGAACTGTTGAAAACAACCCAATTCTTTACATTTATGCTTTAGGAAATAAATCCATGTCTTTCTTGAGAAATCATCAATGAATGTTATAAAATATGTAGTGCCTACTATAGATGGTGTTTGCATTGGTTCACAAATTTCTAAATGTACAATTTCCAGTAGAACTTTTTCTTTGTATGACTTTCCAAGTGGAAATGATTCTCTGTGTTTCTTTCCGAATATGCAGCCTTCACATATTCTCTATGGTTTTTCTATTAATGGAAAAAAATTTACCATATCCTTTGTCTATAGCAGCTTCAGACCTTAAAAGTTCCAGTTTCCAAATCTAAAATGCCATAGCCAGGAATCATCTTGCACTTCAGATTGAAATGATGCTTGCATCTCTACGCCATTTTCTCCTTTCTTGATATTGTGTGCACTATTTTCTTCAGAACTGCACACACTTTATTCTATAAATGCAATGTCTAACTGTGCATATTTTTCTTTACCAACAACTAGCGTTGTGTTTTTATTCTTAGCTGGTTTCAATGTCAATGGAAACATTTTGTTGCTTGTCATTTGAATTCTTGAAATAAGTTGATTGTTTGGATATCTATGCATAATCACACAATGATTATATTCCATGTAGATTATGTATCCTTTGTGTAATAGTTGTCCTATGCTCATCAGATTATGCTTTAGACGAGAAACATAGTATACATCAGACACACATTTTTGTTCTCCTTGCTTATTTAAAATGTTTATACTTTATTTGCCTAAGACAATGACTTGGATGTTTGTTCCAAGTGTAACCTTGGTTTGGACTGACTTATCCAAACTAGAAAACAAATCTAAGTTTCATGTCATGTGATTACTGCAACCTGAATCTAGATACCATTTGTCACATGGACTTTCTTGAGCAACATTGCATTTAACTGGAGAGACTATAGGAATTGTTTCAACGCGTGCCATGAACATAGGGTAGGTTTGGTTATTTTCAATGTTTGAATGATCTTTTCCTTACTTGTTATGATTATACTGTCTCTTTCTACACTCATATGCATAATTTCCATACTTTTTACAGTAATGGCATTAAATCTTTGATTTTTCAGTTCTTTGACTACTTGGCTGACTGTTATTTCGACTTTTTCCTCTTCCACCTATATTTCCAGGACTGTTGTTGCATCCACCTCTAGAAAAACTTCTTCCTTTGCCTCTAGAGTTATCTCTCCCCCTTCCTCTTCCATGACTTATAGATGAATGCACAGAGAATGCATTCTCTAATGGAATGTTTGACCTATTCAATCTGTGTTCATGAATAATGAGGGAAGCTTGCAGCTCATCTAGATTGAACTCAAATTTATGTTCTCTTCCAAAGTTACAACAAGGGTATCAAATTTAGGAGGAAGACTCCTAAGTACCTTCTCAACAACTTTTATGTCCTCTATGGTTTCACCATGAGACTTAATCTGAATTATCTAGCCAATGACATTGGCATAAAATGAATCTACTGAATCTATGTCTTTCATTGATAGAGTTTCAAAATCTCTTCTAAGAATTTGTAGTTTTGAAGTCTTGAATTTTTATATACCTTGATAAGAAGTTTGTAATTTGTCTCATGCTTCCTTGGCTTACTTTGATGATGCAACTCTTGGGAGTATTCTCTCATGCATGGCTTGATGTATGTAAAACATCGCTTTTCCATCCTTCTTTCTTTGATATTTCAAAGCATCCTTCTCAGCTTGTGTGAGGGCATTGTACGCTGCATGATTTGTTGGTTCCACATAACCATTCTTGACTATCTCCCATACATCTTGATAATTTTTTCTTTTGAAAGTGGCAAGTTGTAGATTTGAAGTAGAAGCCATATTTCTCCTTCCAAGAGAGTTACTACTCTGATAGACTGAACCTACTCTGATACCAGATCTCGGATCTAGTGCGCGCAACGCAGTTCCAAATACTATGCGCCACAAAACGTTTTGACCGAACTCACATAACTTACCACGTAGTTTACAGACCGCACGATTTACTGTGCACTATAATAAAAAAACACTTAATGGCCCAATTTCTTCACTATGTGCTAATATTTAACACATGAAATCATAAACACAACAGAAGCTCAAAATTACACATGAATTTGACAGTACACAAAACATTGATATATAATAAGAACTTCAACATGATGTGTGTGGTTACAGAGTGATGCAGACCCCCTACCTCAGTAGGGTCCACTAACCTCCCGGTCTCTGGATCGCTCTCTTCCCTAACCCGAAATGGCTCTTCGGGCTCCTATTGGAACCCTTTGAAAAAATCCACAGGTCCCTTCATCCTATGGCATAGGCCTTGAGAAAACCTGCGCGCTCACCCCTTTTTCGGCGCTCTTCTCTATTCTGAACCAACACACACCTCGGCTTTGATTCCTTTCCAACTAGCCCCTTCTTATCTAGTGACCTCGGGCTATGACCCAAGGCTTAAACAACACTCCTTTCGCATTTCAGGGTTTCGGGACTCCTACATGCGAGCTCTCCCAGGCTCCTTGTCCTTCAAATTGTCAAACCCTAAAATAGAGCCTAGCTCCCACTAGCTGCTACCTTCACTCCTGACTCATATGACCTCTGCCCCGTGACCAGCAGCTAACACCCAACCGACTCCCTGGGTTTTCACGTTTCGGCGATGTGGAGGGGTTAACTCCTTGTCCCTCCAACTCCTAGTTGCCAAAAGTCTGAAATTGTATCTACTACAAGATCGACGGCTCTAAGCCTTCCTTGATCTAACGATCCTGGTTCTTTCATGGTTTCGCAATTCAGGGAATCGCAATGCAAGGTCCTGCTCCTTTGTCTTTCGAATCCCCGATTGCCGAAATGCCGAAATTTCTTGGCGTTCATTATTTCGGGGTTTTGCGATTTGGGGAATCATGATGCAAGGGTCCTGCTCCTTTGTCTTTCGAATCCCCGGTTGCCGAAATGTCGAAAGGTCTTGGCATTCATTCTTTCGGGGTTTTGTGATTCGGGGTGTTGTGATATCGTGAGTCGGGACTCACTGTCTCACGACTCCTTCACTCTTGAACTCCCGGTTGCCGAAATGTCGAAAAGGGATTAACGGCTCTGGGTCCTCCCTTAGCCTCTGTCCATGTGATCACCACTCTGTGACCATGCGCTTAACGTCAAAGCACCGCCAGCTTTCGCAATTTGGGGAATCACGATGTAAGCATTCCTTCTTTCCCTTTCGAATCCCCGGTCCACGAAATGTTGAAATCTCTCTGCTGAGAGATCAACGGCCTAGGTTCTTTTGGAACCAATGACCACAATCTAACTAGATCAATGGCTCGAAATATTTCGGGCCTTTTCCCGAAACCTTGACATCTTGCCACGTGTCCTCCTGTGGACAGTCACGATGCTTTCGATATTTTGTTAAGTCCTCTCCTTTGCTTCTACGAGGGTTAAACCTCGTTCTCCCCTTTCCATACCCGATGGCTATTAGTCCTTTACACGAGATCTGACGGTCATGATCTGATCTTCTGTGCACCTCCTAGGGACTAAATCCCGTGCATGTATCCTTGATCCAGCGGCTCTCGAGCCACTGTGCTCCAGATCTAATGGCTGGCGCAATTTTGGTGATTTCAAGTATGGGTTGCAGCCTCCTCTACTCCTCCAACCCCTGATTCCCGAATGTGTGGATATCCAAGGGTTTAAACCCCCTGCGCCTTTGCCTGATCCAACGGTTGTTGGGTATTGGCGTTAGATCCAATGGTTAAGATCTATCCTCCTTGCGCTCTCTCCTCCTGTGTGCCTAGATGTAGATTCAACGGTCCAGATATTTCCTCCCAGTGTCGATCCAACGACGGTTGTGCTCCTTCTCCTGAGCTTGTGCCTCTTCCCTTCCCTTGGAAGAAATTCGGTGCTCGAAGGTCTCGGCCTTCGATCCTTCCCTTGTGAGCCTAGTTCCCTTGGGTCTCGTCTGCGTTATAGAAACGCTTCCCCTCCTGAGCTTAGTCAACTCAGAAACCTCGAAAGGTTTCTCAACCTTCTGCTCCTTTCTTCTATTGCTCTGTGCGCAAAGGCACTGTTCCTCCTTAGCTTCGGGACTTAGAATAATTCCGCCCTCGCACACTCCTTATGTTGCTGAGATTTCCTCAATCTCAGGTCCAAAGTATTTCTTGAAAAGAAATGCTTCACACCCTCTTGGCGCTCCTTTTCTCACTGCACACCTTGCAGAGACTACAGAGTGTTCAGTAACTCTAGTTGTCTTCGAACTCAACAAAGAGTTCTCCTTGTGCACACGTGCACCAGCTCAATGCCCGCCTGGCAGAGATTCTACAGAATCTCCAGAGATTATATCTCTTCTCTCTGTGCCTTCCTCTACATAGCGCGTCCTCCAAGGTGTTCAGCAACCTTGAGGCTCCTCCTTGAGTCTGTGAATCTTTCTGGTGTGCACTCCTTGCATGTTCTTTTTGACTCCGTAGAGATCAGATGTGCACTCCTTGCGTTGGCTATAGAACTTCCAATGTTCTGTTGTGATCTCCTTGCACGACCTAAAGAACCCAGATAGAAACCGACAAACTCACAAACAGATAGTAAAATATATCTATAACCTGTATCTACAGCATACAAGTGACATTCAAATGCATAAACATACACAGACAATTCATGGGCAGGAAAAATTGCTCTTCTATTAATTTAGAAATGCCTATACAAGGTGTTTACAAAGGCTGGATTGTAACAAGTCTCAGCTCTCTCTCGAGAGACCTCTCTGCTCTGGTCTCTCCTCCTATCTCTCTACTATAATTTCTTAATTACAAAATGAGGGCTCCCATGAGCTTATCATCAACCACCGTCTCTAAGCTATCGCTATCACAGAGTGGCTCCTACGGCTACATTACATAAATGGATGCCCAGTCTTGACTACGTCCTCGGCTTGCTGCAGGTAACCATTAAAGTAAACCTCAACCACTACCTGTACAAAGGCATGGTCTGGCATTAAAAGCCTTACAACATTTATTGAAATTTTGAATTTCAAAATTGAGAGGGCGGCGCCTCTCCTTTTCTCCATTAAATGCATGCGGGATGTGCTGGTTGGCACACTGCTGACATGGAGCGATGCTCCTGCATCACAGAGTACAATGTTGTGTTGAGCTTCAGCTCCAACAAATTATTTTGTTGACTTGATAGACATAGAGCTTGTGCTCTCAGACTTCTTCAACTCCTGAGTTGTTGTTGTTTTTCTTCTTCACAACTCTGTTCTCTCTACCTCACTGCATATGTCGACTTTTTTCAGAATCGAACATTTAAAGATGAAACTGAGACTTCTTACATAATCAAACTGACTTAACATTTAAGACACAAAATAAATTCAATTGACTCTTCAACTACTTAACTAAACTCGAGAAAGATTAAGATCAGCTCCATTTAATAACTCCCCTGCTTGTCGACTGACTAAGACTGAGGTTGCGTAAACATGGGACTTTGTATTTGTAGATTGACAGACAAATATGCAGACTAACAATTCATCTCACTGACAAATCTACTGACTGAAAAATCTATTGAGACGTGAATCTCACTGATTTGTAATTACTATTTCCAACACTATTGTCCAGAAAGGTCGATTGCAATGAAAATATGCAAAGGCAAGGTAGGTTATGTTCAAGGAAAAGAGGAGGTAAAGGATTTGATACAAGATACACTAATATAGGTTAAGGATACATTAACAACCAAATATTAAACAAAAGCATCCCAAACATGACTGTATCCCAATAAGAGGTAATTTATGATTGTAAACGATATAAAAAAGAAAGCATGAGTGGACAACGGTAGGTAACAACACAATACTACATACGAAGAGAATATAAAGATGAATATTACTTATTTGATTAGAAGTGCGCATTGAAGGTATATAAGATCCATCTTAACCTTGGATCTATCAAGCACGGAGAGGGATCAAATCTCTGGTGGTGCAAACCTTTAACCTTTCTTCATGTTTTGCACTCTAAAAAAGGTTTTCACCTCAAGAGATCTGATCCCTCTCGACGCTTGACAAATCCAAGCTTAAGATGGATATATTCTCGTTTAATACATTAATATTATAAAATAGATTAATATATTAAAAAACATTAATATATAATGGAGCCCACATAATTTTTATTATTTTAATATTAATTAATTAATTGTTATTGTTATTATTATTTTAATTTTTAGTATTATTTTAATGTGTTATGTTACATAAACATCTCTCCCATACTCGCATGTAAAGTGCCTCTCGTCCCAATAAAAAAAGTTCAATATTTTATAATTTGAATTTTATTTACTAATTTTATTGAAATTTGGATATAAAAAAAAAATTATTAAATTGCAATTTTCATTTGCATTTTTTTTTATTGAAAACTAAATTTATCATTTTCAAAAACTTAACCTTTACTATTTTCATATTTTACAATCTCAACAATTAAAATTTATTTATATATTGGATATATATAAAAAAAAACTTAGAATTATAAATCAAAACATTTAAACTTAATATATTTTTATATATAATTTCTTTTTAAACTTAATTGATTATATATAAAAAAAAATTAACTCAATTAATTTATAATTTCAAGATAGTGTAATGTAATTTATTAAGATAATAAAGTTTTATTATAACCACTCAACATGGCCCAATAACGAAAGTAAAAATTTGTTTTTCAAACCCTGAATTTGAAATATTTTAAATTTATAAATTTAAATAGATAATTGTATAAGTATTTTTATATTTACTTTAGTAAATCAAATTAATAAATACAAAAAATTATGTTAAGATTTTATTTTAAAATGTGTTTCAAAGTGATTGAAACACACAATTTTATTAGTAAGAAAATAAATTTACCTTTTGTTTTAATGAAGGTTACAAATTGAATCACACTAAATAAGTTTTCCATTCTTATCTTCTAAACTAAAATTAATATGGACACTTTATCAGATAATCAAGTGAAGATGTTAAGTGTCCATGTACAATTATTCTATAATATATTTATTCTTTTAAACTAAGTTCTAGAAGTATCATAGCTGACAATATTTATTCTAGAACTAATAATCATAGGAAAAGATTTAATTTTAGAAGTAATTTAGGATCATTATGGCTAACAATCCCCCTTCAATTTGAAGTGGCTTCTTCTTGAAGAAATACAAGATCATGTAAAACCCTACATAACCAAACAATCTCACATGCTACTTCCCATGCTAGAAAGTATTCCTCTCCTACTGAATAAGTTGCAATTGTAACTTGCTTTTTTGTAACTCCATGAAATTGTTCATGATTTCATATGCATTAAATATCTTGATGTGAATTCCCCATCATCAATATTTCCAACAAAATATATATTGAAATATCCTCTAAGTACAAAATTCTTATTTTATATAGAATGCCATAATATTTTGTTCCTTGGATGTATATGAGAACCCTCTTAGTTGCATTTCAGTGGCTTTCCCTTGTTTCCTACAAGAATCCTGAAAGACTACTAACTGTATATGAAAATTTTGGACGAGTGGTTGCCAAATAAATCAAGCTATCAATCAATTATGTATAGCTATTACTATTTACCAATTTCCCCCTTCAAATTTTGAAAATTTTAAATTTTTCTCCATCGTGGTAAGAACGAACTTGCAATCTTCCATGGCAAATTTCTTCTACGGTGTAAATGCATACTTTCATTGACTAATGAAAATTGATCCAGGTGGAAATCGGTGGTCACCGACCTCTTCCATTGACTCAACATGGTTCTCCATCTTGGAAGTTTTTTTATCTATAGTTTTTTAGGTCCTAATCTTTTAGGGTCATTTTAAGGGCTTAAAAGATGTTTTTTAGGAATTCGAGGGCCTAGGATTGTCATAATATTCCCATGCCTACC
>ML851505.1:17739-31052 GCA_009831015.1 Picea engelmannii
ATATATATATATATATATATAGATATAGATATAGATATAGATATAGATATAGATATAGATATAGATATAGATATAGATATAGATATAGATATAGATATAGATATAGATATAGATATAGATATAGATCCAATGAGCAATTGTGCACCCCAAATGGAGATTGTATGCAAAAGTTTCACTCTTGGGAAGTTGACATGTCAACTAGCCACCTCGGGGCCTATAATCGTTTTGGCATTTCATCTCCTAGAGTAAGGGTTTTGGATCTTTAGGTTTTTTTCCTCTTGGGTTTTATCACTTTATGTTAAAATTCCATTTTCAACCTCTTGTAATGTATTCTTTCAAATTAGCATAGATGAAACCTCTCTCTTCATGGATAAGCTACAACCATTCTAGCTAGTTCGTATTTCTTTGCATTTCACAATATTTTTCTATTTTATTTATTAATAAAATATAGTTCTCACTGTACATTATTGTGCTCCCTACAGTATTTATTTATGTGTATTTCCATTCATATTCATGCATTTAATTTTGTTCTATATACAATCCATTTCATTTGTATTAGAGCAATTTTCTCTTTCTTATTTCTTAGTGCATGTCCTCGACGAGGTCAGGGTATAGAGATTTGGGTCTCAAACTAATTTCATTTAGGGAATACAACTATCACCGACCCAAATGGACTCCCATGGAGGATGAAAAGAGAGATGAAGAAGTAAGAGGTCCTATCAATTTATTGCTCGAGGAATCCCTCACATGATAGAAGAACAAGATGATGGAAAGTTTCACCCATATCCTTCAACGACTGATACTGACAATAGAAACACCTTCAACAAGAGACCATTTCATAGGTGTGACACACTTTAAGGTACAAGTTAAATATGGAATTCCTTTATTTTATATAAATATATATGAAGATTCTTTCGAGAAATGGTTATATCTGTTAGAGGGTTAATACTATATTCAAAAAAAATTGAGCATCAAAAATATCGCTTTTCCACTCCTTAATTCCCTTTCCCATGTTGAATATTGGTGGGAATATTGTTGGTAGAGACATGATGGAGATGAGTCTACAAAATTTAGGACAAAATTTAGGAGATGAGTGACTTTTTTTTATTCCCTCGAAGAGGAAATCTACCATGTTTGAAATTGTGATAACCAGTACAAGAGATCGACAATTTTGTGTCAGGAAAGAGACTAGTTGATGATAGATTATATGAATATCTTTCATTCATTGTGCTCAAATTTGGGTATCAGAGACTTCATGAGGCACCTATTTTTGAAGTATCAAAGTGCCCTACATAGGTACATCCAAAAAAATATGGATTTCTTGGACATTTCCTGACCGGGAGCTTCTTATCAATATGTTGTCAAAATTTAGTAGATAATTAAGTAGAGGAATAAGAGAGATTTTGAGTTTGCAAAGATGTTGCAAAAAACGCATGGTAAATGTGGCCCCAACTCACATAACAACAGACATAGCAAGGATAAAATACCTCGGGAAAACCAATCCATCCTACAAGAAAAGAAGGGTAACAAAAAGTTGAAGAAGGACACTGGAAAGTGGTATGAGTTCCACAAAATACCTGGGCACAACACTGATGAATTTTTCTCCAAACAAACATTGTTGGCTAAGTTGAAAGAAAGAGAATTGGACTCTAGATCAAACTTTGACTTAGAGTAGGATAAGGGAAAATATATCATTGATGTAGAACCCAATGCTACCATTGTAACTACAAAGATCCAACTAGAAGACTTAGAGAAGCCTGAGGAAGGGGAGAACTCTTCCATTCACATATGTGGGTGAATGGGACTCCACTGCATTTCATTGTGGATAGAAATAGATTAAAGAACCTAATATCAATTGAGGTCATCAATATATTGAATTTGTTGGCAATGCCACACCCCCAACCATATTCCATTAGTTGGTTGATCCAGGGATGAGACCTCCATGTCATCCAAAAACGTTGTATGTCCTACGACATCAATCCCTTCAAAGATAAGGTACTATGTGATGTTTCCCCAATTGAAGTTTGTGATGTTATTTTAGGAAAACCCCATATGTGGAAACATCATTTTATTTATGAGTGCAAGTCTCATAGTGTCATTGTTTCTATAGGAGGTTATCTCTATAGGCTACTAGAGGTAATCTTGACTACTGGAATTTCCTTGATCTCAGCAAAGAAGTGCAGAAAGGTAATCTCTCAAACTAATTTTTTTTTCCTTTTCATGTTTCGTTTGGAAGGTGAATGGAAGATCACTATGACCACCATCACCTCAGGAAGAGGCATATGTACACAAAAAAATTAGGTGGACAATATTGTAGAGGAATGAAAATATAGATTTTCTTCACCTATGGGGCTGCCTCTACACTGCTAGGTCAAACATTCAATTGAATTGATACATGATTCTTATTTACCTAATGGACCAATATACAAACATTATATTATAGAGAATGAGGAAATAAAGTATCAAATTCATGATCTTATCCAAAAAGGCCACATTCGACCAAGCTCCTCACCTTGTTGGAGCCCAATTATATTGGTGTAGAAGAAGGACAATATATGGTTACTCTATATTGATTACAAATCATTAAAAAAATCATTATTGAAAATCAATACCAGATCGCCCACATTGAAAATATTCTTGATCAAATTAAGGGTGTCGAGTTCTTCAGTAAGATTGATATAAAGTCAGGTGACCACTGGGCCCCGATTAAACAAATTGATGTATGGAATAATTTATTCCACTCTAAAGAAGGCCTTTTTTGAGTGTTTGGTCATGCCTTTTAGATTGACTAATGTTCTTACAACATTCATGAGGATGATGGATGATATCTTGTAGACATACACAAACTCTTTTTTCATCATATATTTAGATGGCATCCTCATCTTCAATAGAACTTGGACATAACATGTGCAACAATTTCAACAAATCCTGAGCACTCTAAGGAAACACAAGTTATATGCCAATTTAGAGAAATTTTTATTTGGAATGAATATAATTTAGTATCTAGTATACATCATGAATGAACATGTAGTGCATATAGACCTAGCGAAGATCCAATTCATTCATGATTGGCTAGTCTTGACGAATCTAATAGAGTTGCATAGCTTCTTGGTCCTTCCAAACTTCTATTGTAGGTTCATGTTTGGGTTCTCTCATATCACTTGGTCCTTAAGAAAAGTGACCAAGGGTGGAGATAAAGCTAATTTTTCCTGGTCTAAGTCACAAAAAAAGAATTAAAGAATCTAAAACACTACCTTTGCTCGACACCAGTCCTCACTCTAGCAAACCTGCAAATCCATTCAATACTGAGACAAATGCCTCCAACTATGCTATCGGTGCAGTCCTCACTCATCATGGACATCTGGTGTCCTATCATAGTGAGATATTATCTTATCTTATTCACATGTATCACAACTATGACAAGGAGATGTACTCCATTGTGTAGGAATGTCGATAGTGGAAGATTTATTTTCTAGGAAAGGGGACGATCATACACACTGATAACTATCACATGAAATTCATGTAAACACAAGGAAAGTTACAAAATGACGTCCATTAGAAGTTTTCCATGTACTTGAAAAAATTCAACGTGAACACTGAGTACATGAAGGGCGACATAAATTTTGTTACATACTGCCTCAACCAACCCCCAATTTTGGCACTAGCCATATTTCTTAACTCATGTGTGCATGATACCTCCAAGTGGACCTAATTTCTCGATAATTACCTTGACATCACTACTAGATATCAAATGCTAGGAATAGGTAAACAAGTTCTAGAATTTCACCTCCATGATGCACTTTTATGCTATCTGGGCCATCTTTGTGTTCCTTCAAGTGAGTGTGCAAAGATAATTTTGGAGGCATATTATAGTCAGGTTTGTTTGGTGCTTTTTTTCATAGGAGTGAGAAAAAGAGAGTCCCTTAACTACCTTGGTAAGCCAACAAAGAAAAGAAAAAGATTGATTAGCAAGTTAGTGGACCTGCAAGTTAGAAAACAAGATATAAAGCCAACACATAGAAACCAAAAATAAGAAACAAACTAAACTAGCATAAAAGAGTGATGCATGAAATTGAACAAATGAAATGGTTACTCAATAGAATTGAATCTTCGAATTGAGTGCACCAAGAGGAAAAACATGGGACAATGAACCCCCTATTTCTCCTAAGGGAGGGTCCTTTGATCCCTCAAAACTAGAGCTATCACTCTCCAATGGTGAGTCTACGATGGTGAAAAATACTCAAATATTAGCTTCACAAGAGGTGTGAAGCTTGCTTAATGCTACACTAGCTCAAAACTACTGTCTCAAGGGAAAGATGGCTTTCTCCAAGAGAATTATGAACAACATAACAATGCAATGGATTCTTCTTATTTTTTGCATACAATGATCCTATCTTTATAGGAGTATGGAAAGATATTTTTCAACTAGTTACAAGTGTGAATGAGAGGCATTTGGAGGTACCTCCCATCCCTTTCAATGATCCCAAGGTGAAATTTTAGGGAGAGTTTTGGATATGGTCGAGATCTACTTCATCCCAGAAGTGGTTGAGGTCTGACCAAAATCATCAATGTGTCATTTCTACATCCATGCGGATTTCTTGATTCTCAGCCACGCACTTTGTGCACTGTGCACATCATATGTCACGTTATCCCACGCAGATGTGCGCGCACCATTTTTGTGGAATACACGCATAAATTCAAAACCATTTTGTATAGTTTTGTGGGTATCTTTCCAAATTGAATGTGATCCTTCCATAATTATTGGTAGTATGATGTGTTGGGTTTTTCATCCATTGTTTGTATTTGTTTGAGCAATTTTTTGGTGATAAAAAGGTGGTAGGGAACTTTGATGTGGATAAGATAGTATAAATACTTCATAAGTAATTTTACTATCCAAAACTCTGATACGACGTTAGCAGGTATAATCGATCATGCATTGCATGTGTCATTGTTAAACCTACCATTAATAATTATGAATTGTACACTTCTTTACCTACCCTATACAATCCTTGGGTGTCAGTATCCATGGATTACATGTCATGTTTTCCCTCCACTAAGAATGGTAACAATTTTGTATTTGTGGTTTTGATCAGTTCTCTAAGATGGTCATTTTGACACCATGTAAGAAGGTCTCACAATCAATGCTATTACTAATATATCATTTGAGCATGTTTGGGTTCATTTTGGGCTATGATAGACTATTAAGTACCAAATACCTGCAAATACTATCTCACAATAGATCCAAGTACAATATAGAAGAAACTCACTTTACTATTATGAAACCCTTAGGGTAGGGAAACATCATACAATAAATCATATTAAGGAATGGATCCACTCTCATTCACTTACCTCTTCGAGGGGGAAACATCCTAATGAGATAATGATCCAAATAAAATACTTCTCAACTTGCATTAAGTACCAACAACCTGCAAATAGAGTCTCGCAATAGATCTAATAACAATATAGAAGAAACCCACTTATTATTATGAAACCCTTAAGGTAGGGAAACACCATACAATAGATCATATTAAGGAAGGGATCCACTCCTGTTCACTTACCTCTTCAAGGGGGAAACCTCCTAATGAGCTACCACTCCAAATACAATACTTCTCAACTTTCCCATTACATTGTTTACACCCCTTTGTATAGTGCTACCAACCACCTAAGAAAATTCTAGAAGAGGAACCTTATAGTAATCTCTCTTACATTTATTATGTTCACACTAGGCCTTATTTACTAATAGTGGCCTTCATACATAACAATACATATCTACTATTGTTCCCTTGGGTATCTCCCTAGGTACCCCATATTATTCCCATAGATACACTACATACACCATTATTTCAGAGAAGCACAGTATGTTCCTTACTACCTTCTGGTCCAACTTATGGTCTTCGATGGACACTAAGATGACCAAATCGATTTCCTTCCACCCCAAAACAGATTGACAAATAGAAGTGTTCAATAGGATTATTGTGCATATCCTACTCATGTACAACTCCAATCATACACGTACATGGGATGAGAGCCCCCCATGTGGTCAACATAGCTACAACAGATCCATCTACAACTCTATTGGCCATCGCCATTTTCAAGTGTTTTTGGGGTTCCAATTGTTGGCCCTCATTGTTGTAGCTCTTCCTATTTAATCTTCATAGGAATATTCCTCCCATGCTCAAACCGAGGAAAAAAGAGTAGCCAAATTTTTTGACCAGATCCATCACATCCAACATTAGGTTCATGATATCATGTAGAAATACATTGCCAATTACAAGTAGTGACATGACCAACATCGATTTCCACATAGTTTTTAGGTTGGTTATAAGGTGTGGTTTCATTTGTAGAAAAAACACTTCACAGGCCCCCCTAAGAAGCCCAAACCACTCCCATATCGGCCTTGCACCATCACGAAGGTTGTGGGTGAGAACGATTTGAATTAAGTGTTCCTCCTTTGCTTGGATTTCACCTAGTATTTAATGTGAACCTAATTTGACCATATTTTCCACCCCTATTAGAGACCTCAGAGGTGGATGAGCATTTGTCGCATACATAAATAAATCCTGACTAGATTGAGCGAGATATAGTGTATTAGATAATGGAAAAAAATATGGAGGGAACTTACCAATAGAACATACAACTCTATCAAGTTGTCAAAGCAAGATAACTTCTTTGCCAAGGTAAGTGGCTCACCAATAGTCAAATTCAACAAACGTTTTCCCATGTAATGAGGGAAATTGACACAATGGGGACCATTGTTTCCTAAGGGGGGGTGATTGATCCAGGTGGAAATCAATGGTGACCCACCTCTTCCAATGACTCAACATGTTTCTCCATCTTGGTAGTTTTTTTATCTATATTTTTTCAGGTCCTAAACTTTCAAGGCTATCTTGAGGCGTTAAACAATGTTTTTTTATATATTTGAGGGTTGGGAGTTGCTATGGAATTCCCAAGCCTGCAATTTTTTTCTTCTCAATCAGATCCTTCCAACGAGCTATTGTTCACCCCAAATAGGTATTGTATGCAAAATTTGCACCCCTAGGAAGTTGACATGTCAACTGGCCACCTTATGGTCTACAATCCTTTTGATGCCTTGTATCCTAGGGTTAGTGTTTTAGATATTTAGGTTTCATTCCTCTTATGGTTTAACACTTTAGTTGAAATTCCATTATCAACCTCTTGTAATGTCTTCTTATGAATGTGCATAGTCGACACCTTTCTCTTTAAAGATAATCTACCACCACTCTAGCTAGCTTGTATTGCTTTGCATTTCACAGTCTTTTCCTATTTGATTTATTAATAGAAACTGGTTCTCACTATATTATTGTGCTCCCTACAATATTTTTGTCTGTGTGTTTCCATTCATATTCTTGACTTTAATTTTATCTATATAAAATCTAGATAAAAAATGTTATTACGTTGTTGGAATACTTCAACTCCAAGATAGTAGTGAGGTAATCCCAAATCAATCATTTTAAATCCAACCTGTAAGTCTTTCTTAATGTATGAAATATGATCATTATTGTTCTCGGTGATAATCAAGTCATTTATATACATTACTAACATGACCATGTCTTTACCCTATAGATGCACATACAAAGTAGCATTAGCTTCACTTCTTTGAAAACCTACTTTGTGAAGATATCCATCAATATTTGCATACCAAGATCTAGGAGCTTGGTTTAAACAATGCAATGCTTAAATCAATTTTCACACTTTATGTTCTTGTCGTTCAAGATCAAAACTTCGAGGTTGAGTCCTGTAGAATTATTCTTGCAAATCACCATTGAGGAACACATTTTTAAAACCCATTTGGTGTAACTACCATTCATTTTGAGTTTCTAAATCAATGACCATCCTTATAGTATTCCACTTTGTCATAGGTGCAAAAGTTTCTTCATAATCAATTCCTTCTTATTGAGAAAAACACTTGGCTACTAGTCTTGTTTTATATTTATCAATCATTCCATTTGACTTGTCCTTAATTCTATAATCCAATTCACATCCAATGGTTTTAACATTTTGAAAACAATCTACAAGTTTCCAAGTGTCATTTTCAATAACTATTTTCTACTCATCAATGATATCCTTTCACCATTCCTCATATTTTACGGACTCTTTAAAAGTGGAAGGCTTGATAAAATCATTGACCATGAAGGAAAAATATTATTACAATCTAGTGGAACTTCTTGTACCTATTTTTTTATGGTCATATGATATTACATCCTTTAGAATGTTAGTGGCCCACTAGGAATTCTATGGTCATCTTGAGTTGAAGATTTCTCTTCTAAATTTTCATGTGGAGAAGAACCATTGTGAGAAGATTTTTCTAATTCTTCATTGTTTCTATTTTTTGGTGAAGTCCAATCCTTTTCAAGCCAATGTTATTTATGTTGGATATGTGTTATATTCTTTGCATGACTCGAACCAGTTTTTGTGTCCACTTTTGGACGGTCCTCATTTTTCGTGTCCATTTATGGGAAGTTTTTCGGAACATGGTTTTTCGTCGATGGTTTTCTATTTCCGGTTAAGGAATTAGGGTTGTTGACTAATCCATGTCATTGGATTAGGGTTTTGGATGTTGTTGGTTCCTATATGTGTATTGTGTTGTAAACAATGTATAAAGTGAATGGATATAGAATATGTTAGTTTTCCCAGTTTGGGTTTCTAGGGGGAAATATTTGTGTTATGTGTGTATTTTCCATTGTATCTTTTATGTTCTTTTATTGAAAATTTGTTTGCAGTAAAATATTTTATAAGTTTAAAATCTACATTTGGTATTATAGAAATTATTGGCTTCAGTGGAACGCCTGTGGTTAGGGGTTTGGCTCGGGACTGTGATAATCCTTGTTACAATGTGTAACGATGTCTCCATTACAACATCAATGTAAGTGAGTACAATAGTGGTAATTTTTTTATATATATAATGCATCAATAGAACAAGGGATATACAACGATAATATACATCAATATTACACATTTAATCATCATCTACAACCTACACTGCAAGTTTCAATTTACAACATCATTGTTACTAACACAATAAATGATATCACAAAAACTAATCAATGATATCTACCCATCCAACCTACCTGCAAGGTTACGACCTCCAAGACACATAATCAACACTCAAGTCCATGATTTATCCAATTGATTTTAACCATTTAAGATCTCAGGACTGGTGACTGTTATGAGGAGCATGGAGATATCTACTCTCTTAACCCACTTTAACCTTTAAGGTAGGGAACTTAATCATGAAACAATTACATTAATCAATGACTTGTTAAACTATTACACATTCATCAATTCATCAGTCAATTTCATACCATAAGAACTACATAATGTCTAAATTCATATCATTGCAAAAACATCGATATTGCCCCATTCATATCATTGTTATAACCGATTGTAAGTTCAACAATTAAAAAGTCATTTGGAGAACGTTATCCAATAAAAATAATCGTAACAATACGTATATTAACCTCAACCAAATCAATTTCATTTTTACTTATGTTCTTACATCTCTTATTCCAATTATTTCAATAATATATACATATATTCATGTAGTACCCATAACTTTAATATTGAGTAGTCTATAATGGTCAACTACCATTAAAGGTAAGACCCACATCATAATTATACATTCTATTATAATTATAAATAAGGAATGATGACTGCAAGCTAGGTCTCTAATTTAAATTCCCTCTATTCTTTTACATATTTTTATTAAAATAATAATTCCTTAGCAATTACTATTTAATTATTTTTCACATACTATTATAATTATGGAAAGAAGTTTGGCTTCAAGTAGACTATATTAACACTTTCAAATTCCCTTATTTTAATTAAGCAATAAATAATTATAATATCAATCGTTCAAGCATTTAAATAAAACCATGGTTAACACCATGACATGTCTAACAAATTGATAGACAATATTATCATTTAAATTTTAATTTCTAAGTATTGACTTCTTAGAAAAATACCCATTCAACACCTAAGCTAAATGTTTTCATTAACAATTATGAGAATTAACGATATGGGGGTATAGTATTTACGTTATAATCTTGTCTACAATATGGATGTTTAATCATTTTAAAAAAATGGAATGATATACATTCATCAAAACCTTACATCCATGCTTACTCACAATACTCTTAAGAAGAAGATTTATTCAAGTTCCACGCATGCGCATAGATCTTCAATGTCCAATTCAAGTGGCACATATCACTTCCACTGGTCGCAGGTTTAAGATAATTGAATCGGCAGGTAACTATGAGTTACACGTTCGTTAGTTCAAGAATTATTATTCGTTACAACATTTATTAAACCACATAAGTTTAGTGTACGACTGGAGTCATTCATACCATCAAGTCTGTAGCATGTGAATTCTCAAGGGCGCATTACCCTTCAATTCTTGATCTGAGTTTGCAATTAACTTTTAAAAGGAATCCAACGAAGTCCTGAGTTCGGACTGTAGTTGATATACACAGAGACCATACACGTTTTCCTTTAACAGTTTCGTTATTAAATAAATTGAGAGTGGTTTAATTCAATTAAATTCCATATTTTCTCTCCATCGGAAATGACCTTGAAGACCGTCTAAAATAAATACATTTAAATCTATAACGACCATAATAATTTCAACATCTCGATTCGAACAAAGTACAATGGTCAACGAATCAAATTTTCAAATAAGAGTTTTTGTAAAAACCCCTGTGATAGTCTAAAATCGAGATGACAATATTGTCACAATGGACATACAAATTCAAATTTCTGGAATGGAAAATGATAATACATGATCCAATGATTTATACATTCAATTTGTAAATTGATAGACAACGAATCCACCATTTTTAGATTCCAAAAGAACAATTTATTATGCAATGACCAAGATGAATAAACTCATGGATGTAAATGTGTTGAACTGCACAGAATAGATCTAGCTAAACAATAATATGCACATTTGTAAAGAGAATTGGAGAAAGAAGAAGAAGGAGAGAAAGAATGAAAGAATTGTCATTAACCGTTGTGAATAATAAATAATTTACACATGATATACTCTCTATAACTCAATGAGTGTGCACTAGAGGAGAACCAATGCGTCATATTAGTGGTATAGAGTGATCTGGACACACACCAGTAGTTATGGGATTGAATTGCCACCTAGTCTAGTCTCTTAGGCAGTTACGGGAGTGAACTGCCACCTAGTTGAGTTAACTAGTCAACTAGTCTTCAGTTAACTAACTGAACAGAGAGTAGTGAGGAGTTAACTCGGGGAATCAAGGGTAATGTGTCAGTCTAGTGATGATGCCAAGGCAAGGTCGAATTAGCATGGTGATGATCCCAATGTTGCATGGTGATAAAACCAATGCAACATCTAAACTCAACTCAACTAGTCAAACTGAAGTGTCAACTGAAAGAAAATATTTTCCAGGTGGAATATTCTCCCCTAAAATATAGGAGACTGGATAATGACTAATTATGACTAATAACCTTGGAAAAATAAATCTTAAGTGTGTGTAAAGTAACTCCAACACCCCCCCTGAACATCACTATGGTGAAAATAAAGAATGGGTCCCGACAATGAGGCCATATTAGGTACCCAAATACAAAAGATACACTGAAAATAAAGTGAGGAAAGAGGGAAAACCTCATGGGAAAACCCCCCACTCAAGGTACAATATATGTAAAAAGAAGAACTATAGTTGCTAGGCAACTGTGTCCTTCACTCCAAGACGACCTCGCATAGAATGGAACTTTTGCTCAGTGAAGGTCCTGGTGAATATGTTTGTCATTTGTTCTGCTGAAGGAAAAAATTGTAAGTCGATGATCCCCTCGTGTACTAAGTTTCGGATGTAGTGCATGTGGATATCGATGTGCTTCGTCCGCTGCCTATGAACTAGATCTCTTCAGAACTTCAAAGTGCTCTGGTTGTCACACCAGATGATCATCGACTGATAAAACTCAATGCCCAACTCAGTGAGAAAATGTTGTAGCCACATAGCTTGGATGGTTATGTTTGTTGGGTATGTGTTATATTCTTTGCATGTGTGTTTGTGTCAGCACGTCAGGTTCGACAACCGCATCTGACGATCCCTCTATTAGTGTTTTCGGTGTCGTGTGCATCGGGTGCTTTCCTAGGGGGGTCCCAGGGGGAGCAGGATTTTGCTATTTTTAGCGGTTTACTAAATTAATCCCAAATTAAGGGATTAGGGTTTTGGTATCTACAGAATACCTGAAAACATTGTGTATATTGTATGGTGAATGGTGAAATTCGATAATGAATATAAGAAAGGTTTTCCCGGTTGAGGGTTTTCGATATAAAATCTTTGTGTACTTTGTGTATGAGCTATTGATTAAATTCTGTTTTTCTTAAGAATCTATATGAATTACTTTACTTCACAGGTCTAAAACTTACATGTGGTATCAGAGCTCGTTTTTGGCTTCAGAGGGACGCCTTTGTTGTTGAGGGTTTGGCTCAATCTTGATAGATCAAGTTTATCTTGGGTCTGAGATAAACCTGGGTTTAGTGGGAGCTTTTGCAGTTGTGATTTGAGTGCAGAAAGAGGAATGACAAGCTCTTCTAGAATCAATATAGAGAAGTTCAAAGGTAAAAACTTTGAGCTATGGAAGCTAAATATGGAGGACCTTCTTGTAGACAAAGAACAATAGATTGTTGTGGATCCTGGTACGCAGCCTACTAGTACACCGTCTACTAGCACACAGGCTACTAGTACACAACCTACCAGTATAGAAACTACCAGTACACCACCTACTGGTATGTCGAAGGAAGATTGGGAGAAGTTAGACAGAAGAGCAAGGAGTATTATTTGACTCTGTCGGGAAGATTCGGTGTTGTTGAATGTCTCAGGAGAGTCTACAGCCAAGGAACTATGGGATAAGTTAGGGAATTTGTATCAATCAAAGTCCCTAATAAACAAGTTGTTTCTTCGAAAGAAGTTGTATCATCTTAGGATGGAATATGGAGATTTTGTGACAGAACATTTAAATGCCTTTAACACTCTAGTAAGTCAACTTGTCTCTGTTAATATTACGATTGCAGAAGAAGATAAGTGTATTACTTTTTTATGTTCTTTTCTAGACTCTTGGGATAAGTAGAAATTGGTAGTACCACTTAATCTACATTGAAGTATGAGGATGTAGTTTCATCCTTGCTATCTGAAGAGATGAGGCTAAAAGGCATGGATGGTCATAACATAGATGATTTATTTGTAAGAGGTCGTACCCAAGACAGGAATCATGCTAAGCCTTCAGAGGGAAGATCTAAATCTATAGGTAGATCTAAGTCTCTA